>WNWK01016804.1:0-43996 GCA_009830355.1 Cherax destructor
ACCATGCAAACTATTACAGTTGGTGTCCCACAGGAAAGTGTTCTTGGCCCACTTCTTTTCTCATTTACATAAACAACCTACCAAATGCATCTCAACTGCTCAAAACCATACTACAGTGGTACCTCGAGTTACGATATTTTTTCGTTCAAGAATGCTGTTCAAGAGCCATTACCAAACGAATTTATCTCTATAAGGAATAATGTAAAATAGACTAGTCCTTTTACACCCCCAAAAATATACTTACAAAAGCATTTAAAAAAATAAACTTACATAAAAGGGCGATTTTGGGGACCATCGTAACTTGAGGTACCACTGTATTTGCAGATGACACTACATACGTCTTCTCTCACCCAAGCCCAGACATACTAGCCAACACTGTAAATGCTGAATTGCAGAAAATATCTACCTGGATGATGACTAACAAGCTTACTCTCAATATTGATAAAACATATTTCATTCAGTTTGGAAACAGAGCTACAAATGTACCACTTAACATAATGATAAACGGGTCCCTTGTCACAAAACTCACAGAGGGAAAATTCTTAGGAATCCATCTTGACAGTGGCCTCAAATTCCAAACACATATACAAAAAATTTCTAAGAAAGTCTCCAAGACCGTAGGAATACTATCCAAGATACGGTACTATGTTCCACAACCAGCTCTCCTTACCCTGTATCACTCACTCATTTACCCCTACCTCACCTATGGAATCTGCACATGGGGCTCAACAACAAAAAATACTCAATGTTATTTTCCTATAAGATAATTTCCATTTTTACTATTATGTTCTATTATATTACTTTCAAAAATGCTCAGTGTTATTTTCCTTTAAGATAATTTCAATTTTTACTATTATATTACTATTATATTACCACCTACTCACCTAAACTAAATACGCATTCTGTAAATTACTTTAAAAAATGCTCAATGTTATTTTCCTTAAGATAATTTCAATTTTTACTATTAACTACCATCCTACTAAACACTTGTTACAATGTAGTATCACCATATTGTAATTTGCCCAATGTAATATCATCATATTGTAATCTGAACAATATTTAAACAAGTCAACCTCAATCAATTTCTCCAATATTATGTACATAGTCTATAAGCCATTAGATTAAGCTGTCCTTAATGCCATGGCATGTCAGTGGCTCTCCTTGCACTTCTATGTAAAATTGCAAAGAAATAAATATTTGTATTTGTATTTGTAATAACTCATCTCTGACCATTAACCCTTAAACTGTCCACACGTAGATATACGTTCGCCTGTGTACTGCTCCGAATATTTTGAAAAAAAAAAAACTTTCTTTTTTTTTAAAATGAACAGCGCATTTTTAGAAATAGGCTAAAAAAAAAAATTTAGGGCCAGTACTTACCGAGATATAAGCCCGCGAAGTTGGTGGTAAATGATGTGGTGTCGGCACCATGGAGCACTGCCGCTTGCAGAAACAATAAACATTTATCGTTTTTTTTTCAATTTCTTTCCATTTTCTGTTGTTTTCATGCTATGATAATAATGTTTTGATGCAGATCTATTCATTTCATTGCCAATTCTTGTTTAAACACAAATGTTTGGTACTGAATTAGTAATCATACTGTCACAAACACACATGTTCACACTGATAAATGAATTTGTACACCTGGTTCAATCACATACTATTGTTTACATATACTATATACAAGGTATTTACAGGTCCCATTTATGTTTCTAGAAGTCCACCACTGTATGATACTCTAAGAAGCATGGATTCATACAGAGTGCCACTCCACATTGCTGACACATGTATCGTGTGTCTTTTCGCACTTGGGGTCGCTGTTTACTGTAAGCACACACAACACACTTTTTCTGAGAGTACTTCTTCTTTGGAGTAGATGGTAATGGTATAAGGCAGTGACAGTTAGGGATTATTCGGTTGGGCACTTACCCTTCTGGTTGTGGGGTGACAGGTCGCTGTTGTGGGGTGACAGGTCGCTGTGGAGTGGCAGGTAGAGGTGTGGTACCATACTTTCTCCCTATCTGCTTGATGACATTTAGGGTGAATTCTGCATATCGTTGTCGCTTCCCAGTCTTTATTTCATACATGTTGAAGGCATTGAGCATTGCAATGTCCACAAGGTGGAAAAACACTTTTATATACGTACCACTTGCGACTCCTACGCACACAGTCAACAAAGCCTATCATCATGTCACACTTGTCAACTAGTCGCATATTGTTTGTATAGTCGATGACAACAACTGGCTTTTCAACAGGTTGATTGTTGAACCTGCTTAGTCTGTCTGTTTGTACCATCTCGTTTCTGTGGATGGTTGACAGCAATGTCACGTCTCGTTTGTCATGCCATGTCAGTGCCATGATGTCATTGGCATGAAACGCTTGCAATACACTTTCTCCAGTGAACATTGGCATGTGTTTTCTATTTCTTCTCACTGTTCCACATATATCAGAATTGTTCCCACATAGGAAATAAGCAAGCATAGGGCTTGTGTACCAGTTGTCTGTGAACAATGTATGGCCCTTGCCAAGGTATGGCTGCATCATCTTGCGAACAACATCACAAGAAATGCCCAACATGCGCCTGTTATCATCAAGTGTATTTTTACCTGTGTAGATAATGACATCCAACACAAGACCAGTCTCACAGTCACACATAACAAACAGTTTTATACCAAAGCGATTACGTTTGCTTGGTATATATTGTTTGAATGACAATCGTCCCTTGAACAGAATCAAGGACTCGTCAACAACAATGTTCTTGAATGGATAAAAGTAGGCACTGAATTTTTGCTTGAGATACATAAACAATTCCCGGATTTTGTAGAGGAGGTCATTTCGGTTTGGTGTATTCCTATCTGAGAAGTGCAACATTCTAAGCAACAGAAGGAATCTGTTGCAGGGAAGGAGGTCACGGAAGACTGGAGTGCTAATGAAGTGGTCTGTGGACCAGTAGTTTGCTATATTGTTCTTATATGTGTGTGGCATAAGCATGATAGTGCCAAGGAATAAATACATTTCAGCCACAGTTGTATCTTTCCACCTGCGCAGCCGTGACGATTCTGAAAAATCTGCATGGGCCATTGTTTACTGGTAGTACAGGTTGGTCTGGGTAACAATCAGGTTCATTATTGGCTCATCAAAGTATAGTTGAAAATAGTCCAACTCTGTAGACTCATTTGTGATGGGACAGTGTGGCATGATGCCACTTCCACTGCCATCAAAATTGAAAGGATGTGGCACGAATGGTGTATGTTCAGTCCACTTCCATTCACGATCAGATGGTGCAGGGTGGACCTGTGGTATGGGACGTGGGGGAGGAGGAGGAGGGACGGGAGTGGGGCCAGCACATGATTGAGAGGGTGCCTCGTGGTCCTTTGTCTGTCCACACACAGCGCCACGAGGTCCAGGCACTGTGCCACCCACCACCTCTTCCTCCATCCCAGCATACTCTCCTTCATTATCACTTTCACACTATCAGTGGCTGGGGTTTTGGATCGTGACCTGCCACGACCCTTGCCTCTGACTGCATATGGCACACTGCCTGAACGTAGGTAATGACGCCCAAAATTACGTTTCACTGGGGAATAATGATAATCACTGTCACTCGACGAATCGTCTATGGGCATAAAATCGATTTCATCGTCGTCACTTATATCACCTTCACTTTCGTCATTATCATAACACATGGAAAATGATAATTTCCTCTTGCGGAGTTGCCTTTGGGTAGTAACACTAGCAACCCCAGAAGTGCTGGGCTGAGGGTCTGGTATGGCCACACTGTCCACACTGGCCACCCCAGAGGTGATGGGCTGAGGGTCATCTGGGTTGTCATCAATAGTTTCACTAATTCCTTGATTATTAGTGGCTATATCACTGTCAAATCCACTAACCTCGCGTTCTGTTTCACTTTCCGAGAATAGTAGTGTGTTAATACGACGAGGCGTGAGTGAATCATGGGGGTTTGCCATGATGTTGACCCAATATGGAGCTGAAACTAACTGGGGCTACCATGCGGTACCCTGGCATCCCCGATTTTTTTCATACTGCCCACAATGAGTGCGCAGACCCATTCTCTCATGTCTAGGCGAATCAGGCCTATCGCACTAAATTTGAACGAATGTAAAATAAAACGTATATCTACGTGTGGACAGTTTAACCCTTAAACTGTCCACATGTAGATATACGTTGGCGTGCGTACTGCTCCGAACGTAGATCTATGTTTTTTTCAAATGCTTTTAACCTTGCCACAATAAGCCTGAGTTGCCTAGAGATTAGAGAATGGGTCTGTGCACTCAGTGTGTGCAGTATTACAACATGTGGGAATGACAAACAAAATGCACTCTTCATTTTAAAGAAAAAGAACAATTTATTTTTTTCTCAAAATATTCGGTCAGCTACGCACGTTAACGTATATCTACGTGTGGACAGTTTAAGGGTTAAGGGTTAATAACACAACAAAAGGCTGCAGTCTGAATGATAACAAATTCCCATTCCAGACAACATACTCCACCATTATTCAAAAATCTAAACTTACTCACCATACAAGACATCCATACTTTTTTTTGTGCCTATTACATACATAGAACACTAAACTTAAATATTAACCCACCACTCAAACTTCTCCTTACCAACCTTAACAGGACACATGACCATAACACAAGGCACAGATCACTCTTCGATGTTCCCCGTTTCCATCTAACACTATGTAAAAACTCAATGCACATTAAAGACCCAAAAATTTGGAATTCATTACCTGTGATTGCCATAGAAACCCTGCCTGTATCTCAATTCAAAACACTGCTGAAAAACCACCTACTCACCCAAAACTAAATACTACACAATATTTAACATTACCTACAAAGTTAATTAATCACTTAAATGTATAAACCTATTATAAATAATGCATACAGTGGTACCTCGACTTACGTTGTTATCACCTTACGTTATATTCGATATCCGTTACTTATAACGTAAGAAATTTGTATGCGACATCCGTTGTTTGATTCGTCTTACGCCTTTCGTACCGGACCTGTTCGCTTGGAGCCCAGCTGAGCGCGCACTCCAGGGAGCGTCAGTGTGCTAGTGTTTACAAGCGAGAGCGACCACCCACCCACACCCACGCATTCATACCAGTATATTGTCATTATTCCACTGTTTTTAGTGCTTGCAACTGCTAAATAAGCTACCATGGGTCCAAGGAAAGATCCTAGTGCTAAGCCTGTGGCAAAGAGGAACAGAAATATATTTACGATAGAAATGAAGAAGGAGATAATAGAAAAATATGAAAGTGGAGTGCGTATCAGTGAGCTGGCCAGGCTGTATGGTAAACCCTATTCTACCATCTCTACCATTGTGGATAAGAAATATTTAAGTAAAATCAAGGAAGCAGTTGTTGCAAAGGTGCATCTGTGATCACAAAACACAGACCACAAGTGCTGGAAAATGTGGAAAGGTTGTTGTTGGTGTGGATCAACGAGAAACAGTTAGCAGGAGATACTGTTTCGGAGGGAATAATATGTGAAAAGCAAGGCAGTTGCATGATGATCTCCTTAAGAAAATGCCTGCAACGAGTGAAGTGAGCGAATTTAAAGCCAGCAGAGGCTGGTTTCAAAATTTAAGAAGCGTACTGGCATACATAGTGTTGTGAGGCATGGTGAGGGAGCCAGTTGTGACAAAAGTGCGGCTGAAAAATATGTGCCTGAATTCCAGGAGTACCTAGAGGCTGAACAATTCCTCCCCCAACAAGTGTTTAATTGTGATGAAACAGGCCTGTTTTGGAAGAAAATGCCCAACAGGACCTACATTACTCAGGAGGAAAAGGCACAGCCAGGACATAAGCCTATGAAAGACAGGCTAACTTTGATGCTGTGTGCTAATGCCAGTGGTGATTGCAAAGTGAAGCCTTTACTGGTGTATCTTTTGAAAATCCCGAGTGTTTGGCAGATGCGGTGTCAGCAAGTCTAACTTGTGTGTGATGTGGAAGTCTAACAAAAAGGCTTGGGTCACAAAGGACATTTTCTTAGATTGGTTCAATGAAGTGTTTGGCCCCAGTGTGAAGAAATATCTATTGGACAATAATTTGCCACTTAAGTGCCTCCTGATAATGGACAATGCTCCTTGTCATCCTCCAAACTTGGTAGAGAAAATTGTGGAGGAGTTTAAATTCATCAAAGTGAAGTTCTTGCCCCCTAATACCACTCCTCTCCTCCAGCCCATGGACCAGCAGGTCATTTCCAACTTTAAAACTCTATACCAAAGCAATGTTTCAAAAGTGCTTTGATGTGACCACAGACATGAACATAACCCTAAGAGAATTTTGGAAAAACCATTTCCATATGCTGCATTGTGTACACCTTATAGGTAAGGCTTGGGAGGGAGTGACTACCAGGACTTTGAACTCTGCCTGGAGAAAATTGTGGCCAGACTGTGTCCTAGGGAGGGATTTTGAAGGTTTTGGGGCTGAGCCTCAGAACCCTGAGCCTGAGCCTGAGCCTGAGCCTGTTTTGGAAGAAATTGTGGAATTGGGCAAGTCTTTGGGGTTAGAGGTGAGTGGTGACGATGTGGAACAGTTGGTGGAGGAGCACAAGGAAGAGCTAACCACTGAAGATCTGCAAGAGCTTCAACAGCAACTGGAACAAGAGAGAGAGGTCAGGACAATGGTTCAGAGGAGGAGGTGGAGGTGGAACAAAAATGGAAGAATGTGCCTTCTTCAAGGATTAGGGAGATCTGTGCCAAATGGAGTGATGTGCAAGCATTTATGGATGAATATCACCTAACCATGCTGTTGCAGGCCGTGCTGGCAACCTGTACAATGACACTGTGGTGTCCCACTTCAGGGATGTTTTAAAGAATCGCCAGACACAGATCTCCCTGGACAAATTTGTTGTTAGAAAGAGGTCCAGTGACTCTCAAGCTGGTCCTAGTGGCATTCAAAGAAAAAGGGAAGTAACCCCAGAAAAGAACTTACCACCTGCAGTGTTAATGGAAGGGGATTCCCCTTCCAAACACTAGCATACTACTCCACCTTCTCCCCTCCTCACTTCCTCCACACATCAACAACTCTTCAATAAATGTAAGTGACATGTTATTGTAAAATATTTGCATGTATTTATGTATTCTTTATTCAATTCTGTATTATTTAATGTCCAAAAGTTCTAAAAAATATTTTATTTAACTACTTTTGGAAGTCTTGGACGGATTAAATTTATTTCCATTATTTCTTATGGGGAAAATTGATTCGTGTTACGTTTGTTTCGTCTTAAGAAATGACCTCTCTGACGGATTAAAAACGTAAGTCGAGGTACCACTGTACTTAGCTAACTTTGTTTCTATAGCATTAACAAATAAAATAATCCATTCTCTTGTACTCTTGTACTTTTTGTAACTCATCTAATGACCATATAAACTGTTATTGCAATACAATTATTTTAATTTGTTTGATCTGTTAAAATAAATTGTATTATGTTCAACTTAAGTTCAAAATAAATTGTCTACTATAATTTTTACCATTTAGTCTATTGTTAATTAATTTTAAGAATGCCCACAATGCTCTGCATATTAGGGGCTTTTGGCATGTACACCCCATTTATATCCATAACTATGTACACCTCTGTATCATGTCACAATAAAAATTATTATTATTATAATTTCAGCAAGGTTCATACAAGCGTTGCAATGAACCTACGATTCAGTGTAACTCTTGCAAGAACAGATCTTGCAAGGGTTCTTGCAAGATCTGTTCTTGTTTCTGGTTTGCTATACAAAATGGCTAGCTGGTTTATTGTGTGTTAAAACCCCTCGACTACACGATGGTCTTTAAGGACCTCAATAGAAGAAAGTCACTTTGTCTAAGTTCTCTACACACATACTGCTATGTATGATAATCTATGTAACTGTATTTGTGTATACCTGAATAAACTTACTTATTTACAGTGGTACCCCGAGTTTCGGCCACCTCCCAACTCGAACAATTATGTAAGTGTATTATTGTAAGTGCTTTTGTAAGTGTATTTTTGGGGGTCTGAAACAGACTAATCTAATTTACATTCTTCCTTATGGGAACAAATTCGTTCGGTAACGGTACTCGAACAGCCTCCTGGAACAAATTATGGCCGAAACTCGGGGTTCCACTGTACTTACTTCTATTCTGTCAACTGAGTAAAAGAAACCACCCATTCACCTGTTTCAATTACCCAATAAAGTGGTCAAAAATTTGCAATTTGGCCAATTTCCCACAAATTTCTAAAGATGCCAATTTCAAAATAGGGTCCAGAATAAACAATGCAGACATTCCTGGCACTAAATTAACATTTTCTCTGTTCATTAGTCATGTCTCAAGGCCACTTTAATATTACTCTTGCTTTCCATTTTGAATTTTTATTCACACAAAAAATAGAAGATTTACTGTTATGCAGACTACTGCATTATTGTAATACAGTGGACCCTCGCTATTCGAACATTCTTCATTCCAGAATGCTGTTCAAGTGCTGTTACCAAACGAATTTTTTCCCATAAGGAACGTTGTAAATTAGGTTAGTCCATTTCAGACCCCCAAAAATACACTTATAAAAGCACTTACAATAATAAACTTACATAATAGGGCGTGTTTTGGAGTGTTTGAATAGCGAGGGTCCACTGTACAGTGGTCCCTCGGTTTTCGTGCATCTCCAAACTCGAACATTTATGTAAGTGTATTTTCGTAAGCGCTGTTGCAAGTGTATTTTTGGAGGTCTGAAATAGACTAACCTACGTGACATTATTTCTTAAGGAAGTAAATTCGTTCGGTAATGGCACTTGAACAGCATTCTTTAACGAATTTTCGGTGAAAACCGAGGGACCACTGTAATTGTATAAATAATACCAACCCATTCGTGACTGTGTATTAGACTGGTCAGTTGGACACATATTAGATGGTGACGTCATTTGTTTACTCTTGAACATCGGCAAGAATTGAACATTTCCGCTAACTTGAGCTCAATTTCAAGGTACTTTTTGTCATGAAACCAATCAAAATCATATCTATTTCTGTAATATATCAATCTTCCATTCTATCAAATGAGACCAAAAAAACAGAATACAACCATAAAAACCATGCAAATATATACCGCTAATGGCTGAGAAGTGAACTCCGTTATTTATCGTCCGATTTCTTTAATTTTTTGGTGTACGTTAAGAAGCATCTTTCTATCATACACTGCCCAAATTTCAATAAGATAGCCAAACAAACAACTGAGAAAAAAAATATTTACCAAAAATCATATATGGCAAGCCCAAGCCAAGTACTGGAAATAAGTCACTTTGTCTGACTTTTTTGGGCTATCCTAGGTTCTCTACACATGCTGCTATGTATGATAATCTATGTAGAGAAAATAGCTTTTTTGTTTCAGTGTTATGGTGTATTATGAGTGTATATTACAGTTTGCCCTGTGCTACACTCTGTTTTCTCTAATATAAGCCCCAAGACAGGGATAGGAGGATGGTACTTGTGTCCCATATCCTCTTCATACCTTCGTCGTACCGCTCGGTATTATGCCAAATATTATTCATTCTGGAGTATTTACCATGTTTTTATGTTATTTATGTATTGTTTATTATGTCATATTAGATCAATTGTGATAAATAAATAAGCTGTAGTGTTGATATTAGTGTAATAATAAAGCATATTCCCTGCATCACGAGACTGAGCTCATGGCAACCGACAGTAGCTTCAAATCCACCTTATCTTTTATGGACAATGTACTGTGTATGTGCTTTACACAACGAGAAGCATTTCTTTTATTCGTTGGAACCATGGCTAGGGCTAAAAGTAAGCAGGTTACAACAATAAATGGAGAAAAAGAAATTGGAATGACTTATGCAGCAAGTAGTGCTACCAAACAGTAGCAGCAGGTTGGTGTGGCAACCCTGGAAATTTGAAATTATGTTAGCCAAAATTAGTGCCGGATTACTGATGGAACCGGAGGACTGATACTGATTGCTGGATTAGTGATGGCCGACTTGTACTTACTCATAAGCTTTAATAGACCCACATCTATACAATCCTTACAGTATTAGTCCTAGTCAAAGTCTGTATTATCATTATGACATTCGTGGGTCCCTTGTTTAAGAGCCCCTCACTACCTTATATGTGTATAATGTTTTCAAAATACTACCAATCTGAATTTAGAAAAGGGATTCTCAAGTTACTGCACAAGGAAGAACCCATATTGCCTGTAACATGTATAAATTTTTTCAACAAAATTAGATACTTTTCTGTTACACAACTCATTAACACTGGAAAATCTCAAGCCAGCCAGAAGAGGCATTCTCAATTGAACAGAGCTATGCACTCCAAAATCAATTTGAACTTTCCTTTCATTTTGAGTTAAATTAACTGCCTTTAAAAAGAGGCATTCTCAAGTTATCACACTGAAAAATAATTTATAAATAAAAGTGGCCCCCACACAGCCCAATAACACTGAACCTTTGAAGGCCATTAGAATAGGCACTGTAAAGATATAACAAAGAAACAATTATGTACGTTATTCTCAAATAAAACTGCCACTTACATATATCAATCATAAGCATTTCTTAAAATACTTTAGCATTTAAAGTGTGAAGGTTATTAGATGCAGTATTCTGAAGTTATTGTACAAAGACTTATGAAATATCTGACAACTACTATGGGTATTCCCTTTTAGCGGAAAACAAAGTACGTATTATAAATCTTTTAGGACAGAAAGAAAAAATACTTTTACTGATACTAACAATACACTAAGATGACGATGAAGTGTGAGTTTGTCCTCAATTTGTTCGATAGGAAACTGTGGCACCTCATAAGGAGCAGAGATCTTATTGGGTCTTGGAGTGTCATTGGCCTCCATCATTGCTTCAATGTCCTTCAGGGCAGTATCAACACTGAACCCCTCATGGATAAACACTGGACTTTCACTACCTGTAACAAATAATTGATAATAGTTACTGAAAAAGAACTTGCAAACTCATTTGCACCTCCATAGTCAGGTATAAACTTCTATCTTAACATGCCTTAAGTTGTCACCATCTGCATGCCTTAAATTGTCACCATCAGCATGCCTCAAGTTGTCACCATCGGCATGCCTCGAGTTGTCACCATTGGCATGCCTCGAGTTGTCACCATTGGCATGCCTCGAGTTGTCACCATTGGCATGCATCAAGTTGTCACCATTGGCATGCCTCAAGTTGTCACCATCGGCCTGCCTCAAGTTTGTGTTGTCACTTATAAAACACACACTGTTAGGCCAGGAGACCATCTGACAGGAGCCTGATTTGGTTTATATAACAAGAAATTAAGGAATAACTGACTCAGTATTTGTCACTGAGGAAGTACCATTTATCACTGAGCCAATAAACAGGGTATAATCAGTTTATACAAAAGCCTTTAGCAGAAGGTACAGTGAAGTGGGAATTTTTTTAATTGTATGTATTTCCATTCAGAGTACAGTATGTATTTGACACTAATCAAATACTGTCCCACCTAGACATGGGAGTGACAACTCCCCATAATTACTCAGTCAAGATTCCTGACTAAGCAATTCTTCAATACACACACTGGAAGAAGCTATGACAGCATACATAATCAGTCTGGACAGTATTATATGGATGCGTGTTACATGACAATGAGGGAAACACTTGTATTAAAGGCTATACTTGGACCACAGAGTTCCAAAGTTTAGCATGCTCACTTGTTTCCTCAGACATAAACCTCAACACCATACAAGCAACAAACCTTCAATGCCTAAGTAAAGAGGTCCAGAGTATGAACATAGTGGCAATGCCTCATACAACTGCCACACTGACACTGGGGCTAGCTGCACTGGAAACAATCAACACACCTCCAACAATTAACAGTGTCTGAACTGATTGTATGAGTGATATACCTTTGATGGCTTCTCATACCAACAATAACAAAACCAACCAGGCTTACTGAGCGAGTGCAACCATAATCGACCATATATGGACTAATATCCTAGCCCCCTTAAATCAGGGATAATAACAGACAGCACTACAGACCACTACCCCACCTTCCTCTTAACAAACATTAGTAAACCACCTCTAGAATACACCAAAGTTTCATTTAGACTCCATGACGACGCCTCAATAAATAACTTCACAGCAGAGACCGTTGACTGGGCTATAGAATTCCCCAACGCCAAGGGTATCGATGATTGGACAGACAATTTTCTTAACAAATTACTTAGACTATACAACAAACATTGACCTATAAAAATTAAACAGATTACGGCTAGGTTGCCCATGGCTAACTAACAGCTTACTAAAATCCATTAACAAGAAACATCAATATGAAAAGCAATGTAGACAGGGCTTCATACATAAAGATTTTATTAAACACTATTCATCAGTTCTCACCAAACTAATAAAAAAGCCAAACAATTGTACTACTCCAGCAGATTCACTGAAACAAGAGGAGATATAAAAAGACCTGGAAAACACTCTCACAGATTCTGGGCACCTACAAACTGAAAAAACTAGGGATATTGTCCTAACTAAACCAAATGAAACACCACCACAGGATCAAATCTTGCCAGTAAAATCCCAGATACCAACGCCCGAGCAAGTGATTACCTAGATGGGAATTTCCCATCCTCCTATCTTGCACCTACTGAGGCCACTGAAGTCACCATGATAATCAAGTCACTTAAAAATAAATCAGGGAATCTGTCTCAAGTCCCACCATTATTATACAAGCGAGCCGCCCATGTCCTTTCACATGCTATTTCATTACTTTTTAACAAATCACTAGAAATTAGCACTTTCCCGACACTACTCAAAACAGCTAGGGTTACACCAATACACAAAGGTGGTGACCCCACAGACGTAAACAACTATAGGCCAATATCAAACTTACCGTTGCTATCCAAAATCTTCGAGAAACTTGTGCACAAGAGATTATACTCGTTTATAATGACGCAAAGCATACTCAACCCCTGCCAATTTGGCTTCAGAAAAAATAAAAGCACTAACGATGCAATCGTAAAAATAATAGACCTGCTTTACACAGCACTCGAAAATAAGGAATATCCATTAGGACTTTTTATTGACCTAAGGAAAGCTTTCGACACAATAAACCACAGCATCCTACTCCACAAACTTGACCACTATAGTATAAGAGGTCATGCACTTGCATACTTCAAATCCTACCTTACTAATAGGTATCAGTATGTCACCATTAAAGACACAACCTCCTCGACACGACCACTTGATACTGGAGTACCACAGGGAAGTGTCCTTGGTCCCCTGCTCTTCCTCTTATACATCAATGATCTGCCCAATGTATCACAACACCTGAAACCAATACTCTTTGCTGATGACACAACTTATGTCATCTCCACCCAAATCTTGAAACGCTCGACACCATTGTTAACGATGAATTACTAAAAATATCTACATGGATGACAGCCAACAAACTTACACTCAACACTGATAAGACCTTCTATATTATGTTTGGTAACAGAGCAGGTGATGCACAATTAAACATTAAGATCAACAACACTCTTATTGCTAAACATAATGAGGGCAAATTCCTGGGCCTTCACCTCAACAGTAACCTGAAATTCAGCACTCATATCCAACACATAACAAAGGAAGTGTCCAAAACTGTGGGATCCTCTCTAAGATACGTTACTATGTACCACAATCAGCCCTACTCACACTATAATATTCACTCATCTATCCCTACCTCACATATGCCATTTGTGATTGGGGATCAACAGCAGCAAGACACCTAAAACCAATAATAACCCAACAAAAAGCCGCAGTAAGAATTATCACGCAATCCAACGCTAGGCAACACCCCCACTCTTCAAAGACCTAAACTTACTCAAACAAACAAACAAACAAACAAATTTTATTTCATTGCAGATTGCAGATTACATGGGTATCGGTAGTTACAATGTAAATTGAGTGCAAGGAGAGCCACTGACATGCCATGGCATTAGGGGCAGCTTATTCTAGTCCTTAAAAACTATGTACGTAATATTAGAAATTTATTGAGTTTATTCTAGTTAAAATTATTTTCAAAATTACAATATGATGAAATTTTACTGTTTAAATTATTATATAATGATATTAGATATTAGATTGTTACAGGTGTTAAGATTCTTGAATGATAATATGGAATTGAGATTATCTTAAGGAAAATAACATTGAGCATTTTGACATTAACTTATAATATGAGTAGGGGTAACATAATAGTAACATATTATTAAAAATTGAGATTATCGTATAGGAAAGTAACAATGAGCATTTTTCAAAGTAGTTTATAGTATGATCATTTAGTTTTGGGTGAGTAGGTGGTTTTGAGTTGAGTCTTAAATTGATTTTCAGACAAGATTATCTTAATATTTACTGGTAATGAATGCCAGATTATGGGGCCCTTTATGTGCATAGAATTTTTACATAGGTTGATATGAACACGGGGTATATCAAAAAGTGATCTGTGTCTTGTGTTGTGGTCATGGGTCCTATTAAAGTTGGTGAGGAGAGTTTTGAGCAGAGGGTTTATATTAGAGTGTAAAGTTTTATATATGTAGTAGGCACAAGAGTAAGTATGAATGTTCTTTACGGTGAGTAGTTTGAGACTTTTGAATATTGGTGGAGTATGCTGTCTAGAGTGGGAATTTGTTATCATTCTGACTGCAATGAATGAATGAATGAATGAATGAATGAATGTAAAACCTGTTATGAATAATACTTACTTAGCTAATTATTCCCAACACTGATATTATAATGACCACGTAAACTAACTGCAATGCAATTGTTTTAAATTGTTTTAAATTGTTATCTCACTCAATTAGTTGCATTGCTGCAATAAATTGCTACAATTAATTGATATGTTCAACTTATATTCAAACTTTAAAACTTAGATAAGCAACTTTACTTATTTTATAAATTATCAACCATAACTTTTTATTATTTTATTATTACTATTGCTTTAATTTGTTTAATCTGATTTAATTAATTTTATAATGAAGACAAAAGTACAAAACTATGTTCAAATTTCATAGCTTAAATACTCACCTTTACTCATTGTATACTATCTACAATAATTCTTACAATCTAGTTTTAAGTTAATTTTAAGTCTGCCCAAAATGCCCTGCATACTAGGGCTTTTGGCATGTACACCTCATGTAATCTAAATAACCAAATGTAATTCTTTGTATCATGTCCAAATAAAAATTATTATTATTATTATTATTATTATTATTATTATTATTATTACTGCGGCCTTTTGTTGTGTTATGAGTGGTCTAAGGTGATTTAACGTTGTTGATCCCCATGCACAGATTCCATAGGTGAGATACGGGTAGATAAGTGAATGATATACTTACTCTTGTGCCTACTACATATATAAAACTTTACACTCTAATATAAACCCTCTGCTCAAAACTCTCCTCACCAACTTTAATAGGACCCATGACCACAACACACGACACAGATCACTTTTTGATATACCCCGTGTTCATATCAACCTATGTAAAAATTCTATGCACATAAAGGGCCCCAGAATCTGGAATTCATTACCAGTAAATATTAAGATAATCTTGTCTGAAAATCAATTTAAGACTCAACTCAAAAACCACCTACTCACCCAAACCTAAATGATCATGCTATAAACTACTTTGAAAAATGCTCATTGTTACTTTCCTATACGATAATCTCAATTTTTAATAATATGTTACTATTATGTTACCCCTACTCATATTATAAGTTAATGTCAAAATGCTCAATGTTATTTTCCTTAAGATAATCTCAATTCCATATTATCATTCAAGAATCTTAACACCTGTAACAATCTAAGATCTAATATCATTATATAATAATTTAAACAGTAAAATTTCATCATATTGTAATTTTGAAAATAATTTTTAACTAGAATAAACTCAATAAATTTCTCTAATATTAAGTACATAGTTTTTAAGGACTAGAATAAGCTGCCCTAATGCCATGGCATGTCAGTGGCTCTACTTGCTCTCAATTTACATTGTAACTCCCGATACCCATGTAATCTGCAATGAAATAAAATTTGTTTGTTGTTTGTTTGTTTGTTTGTGATATAGAGCAAGGAGAGCTGATTGAGGTACATAATAGCGTATCTTTGATAATATGCCTACTGTCTTCGAGATTTTCTTGGAAATTTGTTGTATATGTGTTTGGAATTTAAGGCTACTGTCAAGGTGGATTCCTAGGAATTTTAGGAACATCAGAACATCCACACTTACTACTCTGCAATCTACATTTATAGAACCATAAATACCAACTTTAACCCTGAACTAAAACTCTTTCTTGACAGTTGTGACAGGACCCATAGACATAATACCAGACACAAACATCTCTTTGACATTCCCCATGTCCAACTAAATCTATACAAAAATTCAATGTACATAAAAGGGCCTAAAATCTGGAACTCCCTGCCTCAAAACTCTAGAACTGCAGACACAACCTCCATTTTCAAAAGCACCGTTAAAAAACATCTTATCTCACTTACCGGTAGCTAATCACATGAAAATTACTTTATCTTGCACATATCCACAACAAAATTACACTTATTGATATCTGTGATTCCCCTAATTTTGCACATGACTGTAGCCAAGATTCTAATACAACTATTGCTTCATAACTCTTAAGCTAGTCATAAGTTTGCCTAAGACACTCCAATATAAAAACTGTATCATGCCAACACGTCACCATTTCCATTAATATATAAACTAATTGTTAAATTCTTTAATTTTTGTACTACCTCAATTTTATAAACCTAATTAATCACTACAATTACCTAAACTTAATACCAGTATAATCATTGTATAGACTAAGTTTGCCTGATTTACTCCAATATTGGAGCAAACCTAGTATTAAGTCTGCCCGAAATGTCTAGCATGCCCAGGCATGCTAGGCATGATAACGGCCATCTTTGTAATTATAGTCCTTAGTCCTTAAAATGTAAAACAACCATTGTAATTTTTACAGAGAAATAAATCAATTTGAATTTGAATGAGTTTCGAGAGTCTCACAACTCTCGGAGCTCGGCCACGAGCCAGGCTCGTCTGGTGCTTGCCTGTTCAAACAGGCTGTTGCTGGGCCAGTGTCATTAAGAGGCCTTTACCACCAAGGTGATGCCCTCACTTCCATCAGCTGCTGCTGACCAACTATCCCAATGAGCAGCTGCTGGCTATATACATCAACCACGAGCAAGGTGAAAAGACTAAATAGCTCCACCTTTCTATGCATATATAAAAAAATTGACTAGAAAATATTTCTTTAACCTATAAACATAAATATACATTTGTTTTTACTTAAATTATAATATTTTTAGTCTAGTAGCACTAAAACAGGGCTATAAATATGTGGCAGAATTATGAACGTACATCATTTTAGTCTTATACCATGCTGATGTATATAACAGATAGCAAGCCTCAAGCTGTGTTGTTACTGTCAACAAGCCTCAAGCTGTGTTGTCACTGTCAACAAGCCTCAAGCTGTGTTGTCATTGTCAACAAGTCTCAAGCTGTGTTGTCACTGTCAACAAGCCTCAAGCTGTGTTGTTACTGTCAACAAGCCTCAAGCTGTGTTGTCACTGTCAACAAGCCTCAAGCTGTGTTGTCACTGTCAACAAGCCTCAAGCTGTGTTGTCACTGTCAACAAGCCTCAAGCTGTTTTGTCACTGTCAACAAGCCTCAAGCTGTGTTGTCGCTGTCAACAAGCCTCAAGCTGTGTTGTCGCTGTCAACAAGCCTCAAGCTGTGTTGTCGCTGTCAACAAGCCTCAAGCTGTGTTGTCGCTGTCAACAAGCCTCAAGCTGTGTTGTCACTGTCAACAAGCCTCAAGCTGTGTTGTCACTGTCAACAAGCCTCAAGCTGTGTTGTCACTGTCACAAGCCTCAAGCTGTGTTGTCACTGTCAACAAGCCTCAAGCTGTGTTGTCACTGTCAACAAGCCTCAAGCTGTGTTGTCACTGTCAACAAGCCTCAGCTGTGTTGTCACTGTCAACAAGCCTCAAGCTGTGTTGTCACTGTCAACAAGCCTCAAGCTGTGTTGTCACTGTCAACAAGCCTCAAGCTGTGTTGTCACTGTCAACAAGCCTCAAGCTGTGTTGTCACTGTCAACAAGCCTCAAGCTGTGTCACTGTCAACAAGCCTCATGATGTGTTCTTAGTTTCAACCAGCCAAGTTGTGTTATATCACTGTCAACAAGCCTCATGCTGTGTTGTTAGTTTCAACAAGTCTCATGCTGTGTTGTCAGTTTCAGCAAGCCTAGTTGTGTGTTACTGTAAACAAGCCTCAAGTTACCTTACAATATTAATGGTATACAATATCTACAATTAGATGGTCGGTACTGTATATATACACCATTAAAATACTGATACGTGTCTTGATACAGCAACAACACGGTTTCTTTGTATAGAGGATATCTTCCATAATTTTACTGATCAACCACTACAGTAGTTGAGTGGGAAGGGGTGGATTTCAGAAACACCTGCCTAGCATGGGCCAGTAAGCCTGCTCCTCAATTCTTATGTTCTTAATTGTATTAGTGGGTCCCTCCTATGATGTTTCTCCAAGTATACCACCTCACTACAGTAATAATAATAATAATAATATTATAATAATAATAATAATATTTTTATTTGGACATGATACAAAGAATTACATTTGGTTATTGAGATTACATGAGGTGTACATGTCAAAAGCCCCTAGTATGCAGGGCATTTTGGGCAGACTTAAAATTAACTTAAAACTAAATTGTAAGAATTTTTGTAGATAGTATACAATGAGTAAAGGTGAGTATTTAAGCTATGAAATTTGAACATAGTTTTGTACTTTTGTCTTCATTATATAATTAATTAAATCAGATTAAACAAATTAAAGCAATAATAATATAAAATAATAAAAAGTTATGGTTGATAATTTATAAAATAAGTAAAGTTGCATATCTAAGTTTTAAAGTTTGAATATAAGTTGAACATATCAATTAATTGTAGCAATTTATTGCAGCAATGCAACTAATTGAGTGAGATAACAATTTAAAACAATTAATTGCATTGCAGTTAGTTTACGTGGTCATTATAATGTAAGTGTTGTGGGAATAATTAGCTAAGTAAGTATTATTCATAACAGGTTTTACATTCATTCATTCGTTCATTCATACATTACATTGACTTGAATAGTCAGGTTTTACGTTAAGTGATTATTCTACTTTGCTGGGAATGGTTGATATGGAGCAATTAGCTTTGGGTGAGAAGGTGGTTTTTAGCATCGTTTTGAATTGGGGTACAGGTAGGGTTTCTTTGGCAATGACAGGTAATGAATTCCAAATTTTCGTGCCTTTTATGTGCATTGAGTTTTACATAGTGTTAGGTGGACACGGGGAACATCGAGGGGTGATCTGTGTCTAGTGTTATGGTCATGTGTCCTGTTAAAATTAGTAAGGAGAAGTTTGAGTGGTGGGTTAATATCTGCATAGAGTGTTCTATGTATGTAATAGGCACAGTAAAAAGTATGGATGTCTTGTATGGTGAGTAAGTTTAGGTTTTTGAATATTGGTGGAGTATGTTGCCTGGAGTGAGAATTTGTTATCATTCTAACTGCTGCCTTTTGTTGTGTTATTAGTGGTCTGAGATGAGTTATTGATGTAGAGCCCCATGCGCAGATTCCATAGGTGAGGTAGGGGTAAATGAGTGAGTGATATAGGGTAAGGAGAGCTGGTTGTGGAACATAGTACCGTATCTTGGATAGTATTCCCACGGTCTTTGAGACTTTCTTGGAGATTTGTTGTATATGTGTCTGAAATTTGAGGCCACTGTCAAGATGTATTCCTAAGAATTTTCCCTCTGTGAGTTTTGCGATAGGGGACCCGTTTATCATTATGTTAAGTGGTGCATTTGTAGCTCTGTTCCCAAACTGGATAAAATAGGTTTTATCAATATTGAGAGTAAGTTTGTTGGTCATCATCCAGGTAGATATTTTCTGCAATTCAGTATTTGCAGTGTTGGCTAGTGTGTCTGGGCTTGGGTGAGAGATAACGTATGTAGTGTCATCTGCAAAAAGTATGGGTTTGAGTAGTTGAGATGCATTTGGTAGGTCATTAATGTAAATGAGAAAGAGTAGTGGGCCAAGAACACTTCCCTGTGGGACACCTACGGTAATAGTTTGCGCGGTGGAGCTAGCTCCATTTGTGTACACATATTGGTTTCTGTTGCTAAGGTATGATTTTAGCAAATAAACACTTATGAAGGCTAAAGAACTAACCACCACAAAACTACTATTTCTCTTTTTCCTTCTTTTTTTTTTTTTATCTACACTGTGCCTAGTGTCTCTAATATATAGTGGTGAGTAGGTGGTATAGGTCAATAGTGAGTTGGTACTATTGGAGGGCAATATTAGTAAGAGGGCAGTATAGGATGGCAAAGCAGTGAATAGGCACCATGGGAGGGCAAAGCAGTGAATGGGCACCATGGGAAGGCAAAGCAGTGAATGGGCAGCATGGGAGGGCAAAGCAGTGAATGGGCACCATGGGAGGGCAAAGCAGTGAATGGGCACCATGGGAGGGCAAAGCAGTGAATGGGCAGCATGGGAGGGCAAAGCAGTGAATGGGCAGCATAGGAGGGCAAAGCAGTGAACTGGCAGCATGGTAGGGCAAAGCAGTGAATAGGCAGCATGGGAGCACAACAGTGAGTGGCCAGTATAGGAATGCAATAACGCATGGGCAGTAAGGGAGGGAAACAGTAGTGAGTGAGCAGTAAGGGAGGGCAATAGTAGTGAGTGAGCAGTAAGGGAGGGCAATAGTAGTGAGTGAGCAGTGAGGGAGGGCAATAGTAGTGAGTGAGCAGTGAGGGAGGGCAATAATAGTGAGTGAGCAGTAAGGGAGGGCAATAGTAGTGAGTGAGCAGTGAGGAAGGGCAATAGTAGTGAGTGAGCAGTAAGGGAGGGCAATAGTAGTGAGTGAGCAGTAAGGGAGGACTATAGTAGTGAGTGAGCAGTGAGGGAGGGCAATAGTAGTGAGTGAGCAGTAAGGGAGGGAAATAGTAGTGAGTGAGCAGTAAGGGAGGGCAATAGTAGTGAGTGAGCAGTAAGAGAGGGCAATAGTAGTGAGGGAGGGCAATAGTGAGTGAGCAGTGAGGGAGGGCAATAGTAGCGAGTGAGCAGTGAGGGAGGGCAATAGTAGTGAGTGAGCAGTGAGGGAGGGCAATAGTAGTGAATGAGCAGTGAGGGAGGGCAATAGTAGTGAGGGAGGGCAATAGTAGTGAGTGAGCAGTAAGGGAGGGCAATAGTAGTGAGTGAGCAGTAAGGGAGGACTATAGTAGTGAGTGAGCAGTAAGGGAGGACTATAGTAGTGAGTGAGCAGTGAGGGAGGGCAATAGTAGTGAGTGAGCAGTAAGGGAGGGCAATAGTAGTGAATGAGCAGTGAGAGAGGGCAATAGTAGTGAGTGAGCAGTAAGGGAGGACTATAGTAATAAGTGGACAGTAAGGGAGGGCAATAGTAGTGAGTGAGCAGTAACAGATTGCAATAGTAGTGAGTGAGCAGTGAGGGAGGGCAATAGTAGTGAGTGAGAAGTAAGGGAGGGCAATAGTAGTGAGTGAGCAGTAAGGGAGGACTATAGTAGTGAGTGAGCAGTGAGGGAGGGCAATAGTAGTGAGTGAGCAGTGAGGGAGAGCAATAGTAGTGAGTGAGCAGTAAGGGAGGACTATAGTAGTGAGTGAGCAGTGAGGGAGGGCAATAGTAGTGAGTGAGCAGTAAGGGAGGACTATAGTAGTAAGTGGACAGTAAGGGAGGGCAATAGTAGTGAGTGAGCAGTAACGGAGGGCAATAGTAGTGAGTGAGCAGTGAGGGAGGGCAATAGTAGTGAGTGAGAAGTAAGGGAGGGCAATAGTAGTGAGTGAGCAGTAAGGGAGGACTATAGTAGTGAGTGGGCAGTAAGGGAGGGCAATAGTAGTGAGTGAGCAGTAAGGGACGACTAAAGTAGTGAGTGGGTAGTAAGGGAGGGCAATAGTATTGAGTGAGCAGTAAGGGAGGACTATAGTAGTGAGTGGGCAATAGTAGTGAGTGAGCAGTAAGGGAGATCAATAGGAGTGAGCAGTAAGGGAGGGCAATAGTAGTGAGTGAGCAGTAAGGGAGGACTATAGTAGTGAGTGGGCAATAGTAGTGAGTGAGCAGTAAGGGAGATCAATAGGAGTGAGCAGTAAGGGAGGGCAATAGTAGTGAGTGAGCAGTAAGGGAGGGCAATATTAGTGAGTGAGCAGAGAGGGAGGGCAACAATAGTGAGCAGTGAGGGAGGGCAATAGTAGTGAGTGAGCAGTAAGGGAGGGCAATAGTAGTGAGCAGTGAGGGAGGGCAATAGTAACGAGTAAGCAGTAAGGGAGGGCAATATTAGTGAGTGAGCAGAGAGGGAGGGCAACAATAGTGAGCAGTGAGGGAGGGCAATAGTAGTGAGTGAGCAGTGTGGGAGGGCAATAGTAGTGAGTGAGCAGTAAGGGAGGGCAATAGTAGTGAGTAAGCAGTAAGGGAGGGAAATAGTAGTGAGTGAGCAGTGAGGGAGGGCAACAGTAGTGAGTGAGCAGTGAGGGAGGGCAACAGTAGTGAGTGAGCAGTAAGGAAGGACTATAGAAGTGAGTGGGCAGTAATGGAGGGCAATAATAGTGAGTGAGCAGTAAGGGAGGACTATAGTAATGAGTGGGCAGTAAGGGAGGGCAATACTAGTGAGTGTGCAGTAAGGGAGGGCAATAATAGTGAGTGAGCAGTAAGGGAGGGCAATAGTAGTGAGTGAGCCGTAAGGGAGGGCAATAGTAGTGAGTGAGCAGTGAGGGAGGGCAATAGTAGTGAGCCATAAGAGGGCAATAGTAGTGAGTGAGCAGTGAGGGAGGGTGTACGGTTCGTATTTCTAACGGCTGCACCACAGCTCTAATTCCTTCAATGCTTTAAGCAGTCTTGAAGAAGAATGTCTCGTTGATGATGTTGCTTCACATGTCGTGGACGAAGATGTTTTTGGGGATGATGTTGAACATTGATGACGCATTCCTTGAAGAAAATATCTCTGATGAAAACCTTCCTTCGTGCTTGCATATCAATTCTAGTGCAAAAATAGGTCCCCTTGTACAAGCTTCTGTTCTTAGTGCGCCCGTTCATGTGTTCATGGACTCGGGGGCACAAGTCAACATTATAAGGTCTAGTTTATTCAAAGATAAGAAGATACGACGTGTCAATTTTGTAGAACCAACTCATGTGTCATCTCTTAGTGGTGTGGCCGGTTCTAGTCTACGTGTTCGAGGTCAGACTTCTCTTACCTTCACTATCCAGGGTAGAGATTTTACAGCTTCCTTTCTTGTTGTTGACCAGATTAGTTTCCTGGTGATCTCCTACTGGGATTTGCTTCCATGCGAGATCTACGTATCGTGCTTGATCCTTACCGATGGCATGCGCAAATAGATGACCTAGTCGTACCATTTTGGGGTTACCAACTTGGTTCCGAGATCTGCCATACAGCCGAAGAGTATGAAGTCTGTATTAAGTCCTTCCAGGTCAATACTTTTTCCAGTAGCGTACCCAAGCGGTCTGGCACTGATGATCCTGTCGCTGTCTATGTTTCACCTCCACCTTCAGTCATGCAAGATAGCGTCCAGTTGCCTCAGGTGTCCGAAGAACCTCAGAATACCTTGAGCGCTGAGCCTATCTCTGCAATGGCCACGAGTTCAAATAGTTTCTCCGCAGGGGACGCCTTGTCAGAAAACGCTTCTTTGAACCTAGTAATGCCATCTCTTGTTGATGTCACTTGCTGCCTGCAGAAAGACGTCTCTGTAGCAGCTAGTGCCCTAACTAGAGTGACTGTTGTTGTCCCTCAAGTTCCAGATGGTGATAACGTCTTAGTTGACAGTGACTCCTGTAAAGTGAAGGGTTTGTTTGTCGAGCCATCCTTACATGTCGTAAGAGATCGGAAGATCCATTTCTTCCTTGCCAATACTTCCGGTCATAGTGTTCGGCTCCGAGCAAATACCAATATTGTTGACATTGTTCACTACCCTTACCCTGTTCAGGTTGAGGAGGAGTTGTCACCTGACCAGTGGGTCGGTGCTATTGCAACCGGGGAGGATCCAGCCACTTCACCGGATCAGTCCATTCCATCAGTAGAGGAGAAAGACTTAGCTCCTACTGATTTCCCAGATGAAATCACACGTTTGTTGAACCTGTTGAACAAACGTCGTAAAGCCATTGCCTTACCAGGTGAGAAGATGGGTATAACGAACTTATTGTCCCATCGTATTCCACTCGAACCTGGTACTAGACCCATTTATATACCTGCGTACAGATTGCCGCATTCACAAGTGGCTGTCGCAGAGAAATTAATTAACCAGATGCTTGAAGATGATGTTATCGCACCTAGCAATTCACCTTGGAATGCGCCCCTGATCTTAGTACCTAAGAGGACGGTACTTGGCGCCCAGTGATTGACTTTAGGAAGTTAAATGCGAAAACAATTCCAGATCGCTTCCCACTTCCTGTACTTGGTGATCTATTACGTAACATCGGAGATAACAAAGTTTTCTCGACCCTAGACTTGTTACAAGGCTTTTGGCAAGTCCCTCTTCACGAGGACAGCCAAGAGCTCACTGCATTCTCCACTCCGCAAGGTCATTTTGAATTCCGCCGTATGGCTTTCGGTTTAAGATCATCCCCTATCACATTCTCGAGGCTCATGACCAATATCTTTAGAGGTCTCATAGGTAATACACTCATGGTGTACTTAGATGATGTGATTGTCATGTCACAAGACGTAGATACGCACCTAAAAAGACTTGACGTAGTACTTGGTAAGCTTGAAGAAGCCAATTTAAAGATCAAACTGTCCAAATGCCAATTTTTCAGATCAGAAATCAAGTTTCTTGGTCAAGTAGTCACTCCTAGAGGGGTTACGACTGACCAGAGTAAAGTAACTGCAGTATCAAATTTTCCATCTCCCAAAACCGCTGATGCCGTAAGATCCTTTGTGGGCTTGGCAGGTTTTTATAGATCATTCATTGCTAATTTTTCTTCAATAGCAGCTCCTCTAACTGAGTTGCTTAAGAAAGATGTTCTGTTTGTTTGGACCTTCCGTCAAGCAAGAGCATTCCAAACTCTCAAAGAAAGGCTAACTTCTGCCCCTATTTTGAAGTTTCCAGATTTTTCACAGCCTTTCTACTTGACCACTGATGCTAGTTCAATAGGCATTGGTGCAGTCCTTGCACAAAAGATCGGTGGCAAATACAACGCAGTTGCATTTGCTAGCCGAGTCCTTACTAAAGCTGAACGTAATTACACAGTTACTGAGCAAGAAGCTCTAGCTATAGTTTGGTCTTTAAAGCATTTCCGAGATATCATTTACCAGTACCCTGTGCACGTCTTACAGATCATGCCCCATTGATACCCTTATTCCAGAATAAACAACCCACTGGAAGACTTGCCAGATGGTCTTTGACCATCCAAGAGTTCAATCCGACCTTTGAACATTTGCCTGGCAAATCCAATGTAGTTGCTGATGCTTTATCGCGTCATGTCAGTGTAGTAACTGCCGATCCTCCATTTAGTGCTGAGGATGTAAAGACTGCTCAAAGAACAGACCACTTGTGGTCTGGTGTGATTCGATTCCTGCTGCAGGAAGACCTTATTCTCTCTGTGAAGCCACCAGCACCCATCAGTGACTTTGTCATGAACCAAGAATTACTGTATCGCACTACCGAGCTGGGTAATCCTAGTAGAAGAGTATACCAGTTAGTAATTCCACAGTCACTAGTGAAAGTAGCCTTGCAGCTAGTTCACGATGTACCAGATGTTGCACATCCAGGTATGGATCGTTCTGTGAAACAAGCCAGATTGAAATACGTTTGGCCTCGTATGTCCACTGATATTACTGAGTATGTTAAGAAATGTAGTGTCTGTATGAAACATAAAGGTAATGTCACTGGTCCTAATCTAATCCAAATCTTTCCTACTACTAGTGAGCCGTGGGAAAGAGTTGCACTAGATCTGTTGACCAACTTCCAATGTTCCCTCAGTGGAAACAAACATCTGTGTGTGATGGTCAATCACTTTACCAGATATTGTGAGCTAGTTCCTATCCCAGATAAGACTGCCGAAACAGTAGCAAAAGCGTTCAAGAAATGTATAATCTGCAGACATACCACTCCTAAGTCCCTCATAACAGATAATGGAGGTGAATTTTGTAATGAGATCCTAGAAAACTTGTGTACACTATACAAGATTACAAAATCAACTATTGTTCCGCACCATCCTGCCAGTAATGGGTTAGCAGAAAGAACTAATAAGAAAGTCCTTGACGTTTTGAGAGCTACCATCAATCCCAATACTAGTGTAACCTGGGATGAAGTCATTCCTGATGTTCAATGTGCAATAAATTCTCCTTTTAATGCTTCTATAGGTGATACCCCTCATTATGCACTGTACGGTGTCGATAAGCATTTGCCTTATGAGCTGTTATATTCCAATCCGAAACCGACTTACAATCCAGATGATTTCGTAGCAGTTCGTACCAGTCAAGCTCAAAGTGTTTTCAGACGAATTCGAGAAACACTTCATAAGTCAACAGCAGAATTTACTAGAGTAACTAATACTAGAGCCAAACTGACTAAAGTTCAAGTAGGGTCCAGAGTCATGTTGTTCAACTTTAACAAAACTTCAGCAATGCCAAAACTCGATCAAAAGTTTGTTGGTCCTTATAGAGTAGTCGAACATATTAATGGCAACAAGTATAAAGTTAGAGAAATTAGTACGGGTCAGTTTAAAGAATCGCATTTAGATCATATGAAGTTAGTATGCGATGATGATGACGAAGTCTCTGACACCCCTGACAATCAGACAAGTGAGACAGAATCTGATATTTCTCCTGTTGCTGTTCCCTCTACCTCTAATGATCAGTCAGATCAACCTGAATGCCGTTATTCCCTACGTACACGACAAGTGTTGAGAAATCCTCAAGTATCATTTGTGGATACCAGTGTAGATCCTCCTCAATCAGAAGTTGAGTTACCTATTGTAACAGAGTTTGATCCACCCAGAGATGATAATTATACAGCCTATATCAATCTCACCCTAGCAGAGTTGGGGTTAAATGTAAATAACCTGTATAGATAAATATGTAGTAAGCGTTTAACTGTGTGTTATAATATCTACTTAGTATTACTCAAATTTTATTTTGTGTTCACGTTCTCTCCGAGTTCTGAGAATTAACAGTATAGATTTGAGTGCACCAGATCTACCTTGTCTGTTAATCACTACCTTCTTGTAAATATATTTCCTCAGAATTCGTAGATCACATGAAGACAGTTCGATCGAACAAATTTTTTTTTTTATCTCTTTTATCATGATTTTCTTGAATGAGCTCATTTAGTTAATTCCTATGTATCATGCATCATATAGTAATGTAGATTGTTCTGTCACGATAATATCCATGTGAAGTATAATGTTCAACTGTTGTGTACTTTGACATTGTATAGAATCAGCTGAGAGTTGTTGCCTGTTGTCTTTAGTTTGTATAGTTGTATGTCGAGACGCCATACGTAGCATGCCCGAGCTGTACGGTTCGTATTTCTAACGGCTGCACCACGGCTGTTCACGTGATCACCAACCTCTACCCATGTGATCTGGCATTAGCCAATCATAGGCCTGCCTTTTGAATGCCCCAGTGCCGTGCGAGCCTAGCAGGCAGTTCCATTCGGGTAGGCATAGCAGGCGGACATAGGCATAGGCTCTCAGCTCCCATATATCCAACGCCTCATTAAACGCTACCAACAACCAAGCTCATCTTTATTATATTACCAAATCTATGCAAAGAACCCCACAACACAAGGGCAATAGTAGTGAGTGAGCAGTAAGGGAGGGCAATAGCAGTGAGTGAGCAGTGAGGGAGAGCAAGAGTAGTGAGTGAGCAGTAAGGGAGGGCAACAGTAGTGAGTGAGCAGTAAGGGAGGGCAATAGTGGTGAGCAGTGAGGGAGGGCAATAGTAGTGAGTGAGCAGTAACGGAGAGCAATAGTAGTGAGTGAGCAGTGAGGGAGGGCAATAGTAGTGAGCAGTAAGGGAGGGCTATAGTAGTGAGTGGGCAGTAAGGGAGGGCAATAGTAGTGAGTGAGCAGTAAGAGAGGACTATAGTAGTGAGTGGGCAGTAAAGGAGGGCAATAGTAGTGAGTGAGCAGTAAGGGAGGGCAATAGTAGTGAGTGAGCAGTAAGGGAGGGCAATAGTAGTGAGAAGTAAAAGAGGCCTAATATAGTAGTGAGTGGGCAGTAAGGGAGGGCAATAGTAGTGAGTGAGCAGTAAGGGAGGGCAATAGTAGTGAGTGAGCAGTAAGGGAGGGCAATAGTAGTGAGCAGTGAGGGAGGGCAATAGTAACAAGTGAGCAGTAAGGGAGGGCAATAGTAGTGAGTGAGCAGTAAGGGAGGGCAATAGTAGTGAGCAGTGAGGGAGGGCAATAGTAACGAGTGAGCAGTAAGGGAGGGCAATATTAGTGAGTGAGCAGAGAGGGAGGGCAATAATAGTGAGTGAGCAGTGTGGGAGGGCAATAGTAATGAGTGAGCAGTAAGGGAGGGCAATAGTAGTGAGTGTGCAGTGAGGGAGGGCACTAGTAGTGAGCAGTGAGGGAGGGCACTAGTAGTGAGTGAGCAGTGAGGGAGGGCAACAATAGTGAGTGAGCAGTAAGGGAGGGCAATAGTAGTGAGTGAGAAGTAAGGGAGGACTATAGTAGTGAGTGGGCAGTAAGGGAGGGCAATAGAAGTGAGTGAGCAGTAAGGGAGGACTATAGTAATGAGTGGCCAGTAAGGGAGGGCAATACTAGTGAGTGTGCAGTAAGGGAGGGCAATAATAGTGAGTGAGCAGTAAGGGAGGGCAATAGTAGTGAGCATTGAAGGAGGGCATTAGTAGTGAGTGAGCCGTAAGAGAGGGCAATAGTAGTAAGTGAGCAGTGAGGGAGGGCAATAGCAGTGAGTGAGCAGTGAGGGATTGCAATAGCAGTGAGTGAGCAGTGAGGGAGGGCAATAATAGTGAGTGAGCAGTAAGGGAGGGAAACAGTAGTGAGTGAGCAGTAAGGGAGGGCAATAGTGGTGAGTGAGCAGTGAGGGAGGGCAATAGTGGTGAGTGAGCAGTAACGGAGGGCTATAGTAGTGAGTGGGCAGTAAGGTAGAGCAATAGTAGTGAGTGAGCAGTAAGGGAGGGCAATAGTAGTGAGTGAGCAGTAAGGGAGGGCAATATTAGTGAGTGAGCAGAGAGGGAGGGCAATAATAGTGAGTGAGCAGTGTGGGAGGGCAATAGTAATGAGTGAGCAGTAAGGGAGGGCAATAGTAGTGAGTGTGCAGTGAGGGAGGGCACTAGTAGTGAGTGAGCAGTGAGGGAGGGCACTAGTAGTGAGTGAGCAGTGAGGGAGGGCAACAGTAGTGAGTGAGCAGTAAGGGAGGGCAATAGTAGTGAGTGAGAAGTAAGGGAGGACTATAGTAGTGAGTGGGCAGTAAGGGAGGGCAATAGAAGTGAGTGAGCAGTAAGGGAGGACTATAGTAATGAGTGGCCAGTAAGGGAGGGCAATACTAGTGAGTGTGCAGTAAGGGAGGGCAATAATAGTGAGTGAGCAGTAAGGGAGGGCAATAGTAGTGAGCATTGAAGGAGGGCATTAGTAGTGAGTGAGCCGTAAGAGAGGGCAATAGTAGTAAGTGAGCAGTGAGGGAGGGCAATAGCAGTGAGTGAGCAGTGAGGGAGGGCAATAGCAGTGAGTGAGCAGTGAGGGAGGGCAATAATAGTGAGTGAGCAGTAAGGGAGGGAAACAGTAGTGAGTGAGCAGTAAGGGAGGGCAATAGTGGTGAGGGAGGGCAATAGTAGTGAGTGAGCAGTAAGGGAGGGCAATAGTAGTGAGTGAGCAGTAAGGGAGGGCAATAGTAGTGAGTGAGCAGTAAGGGAGGGCAATAGTAGTGTGTGAACAGTAAGGAAGGGCAATAGTAGTGTGTGAACAGTAAGGAAGGGCAATAGTAGTGAGTGAGCAGTAAGTGAGGGCAATAGTAGTGAGCAGTGTGGGAGGGCAATAGTAACGAGTGAGCAGTAAGGGAGGGCAATAGTAGTGAGTGAGCAGTGAGGGAGGGCAACAATAGTGAGTGAGCAGTGAGGGAGGGCAATAGTAGTGAGTGAGCACTAAGGGAAGGCAATAGTAGTGAGTGAGCAGTAAGGGAGGGAAATAGTAGTGAGTGAGCAGTAAGGGAGGACTATAGTAGTGAGTGGGCAGTAAGGGAGGGCATTAATAGTGAGTGGGCAGTAAGGGAGGGCAATAGTAGTGAGTGAGCAGTAAGGGAGGGATATAGTAATGAGTGGGCAGTAAGGGAGGGCAATACTAGTGAGTGTGCAGTAAGGGAGGGCAATAATAGTGAGTGAGCAGTAAAGGAGGGCAATAGTAGTGAGTGAGCAGTGAGGAAGGGTAATAGTAGTGAGTGAGCAGTAAGGGAGGGCAATAGTAATGAGTGGGCAGTAAGGGAGGGCAATACTAGTGAGTGTGCAGTAAGGGAGGGCAATAATAGTGAGTGAGCAGTGACGGAGGGCAATAGTAGTGAGTGAGAAGTAAGGGAGGGCAATAGTAGTGAGTGAGCAGTAAGGGAGGGCAATAATAGTGAGTGGGCAGTATCGGAAGACAATAGCAGTAAGTGGGCGGTATCGGAAGACAGTAGTAGTGAGTGGGCAATAAGGGAGGGTAATAGTAGTGAGTGGGCGGTATCGGAGGCACGTAGCAGTGAGTGGGTGGTATGGAAGGACAACAGTGAGGGGGCAGTAAAGAAGGGTAATGGTAGTGAATGGGCAGTATGGGAGGCGAATAATGAGCTGGAAATATATAAGTACAACAGTTGTTAGTGGGCAGTATGGGAGGGCCCTTGTGGTGAGTGGGCAGTATGGGAGGGCCCTAGTGATGAGTGGGCAGTATGGGAGTGTCCTTGTGATAAGTGGGTAGTATGGGAGGGGTCATGTGGTGAATGGGCAGTATGGGAGAGCCCTTGTATTGAGTGGGCATTATGGGAGGGCCCTTGTGGTAAGTGGGCAGCATGGGATTGCCCTTGTGGTGAGTGGGCAGTATGGGATGGCCCTTGTGGTGTGTAGGCAGTATGGGTTGGCCTGTGTGGTAAGTGGGCAGTATGTTAGTTAGTTAGTTACTATTTTGTCCTAGGCACATGTCGATTAGACACTAGGCCTGTTGTATATATGTGTGTGTGTGTGTAACGAAACACTTCGAAATGTTTCGGCCCCGCCGGGAATTGAACCCGGGCCCTCCGTGCGTGTGATGGCCCTTGTGGTGAGTGGGCAGTATAGGATGGCCCTTGTGGTGAGTGGGCAGTATGGGAGGGCTCTTGTGGTGAGTGGGCAGTACAGGAGGGCCCTTGTGGTGAGTGTGCAGTATGGGAGTTCCCTTGTGGTGAGTGGGCAGTATGGGAGGGCCCTTGTGGTGAGTGGGCGGTATGGGATGACTCTTATGGTGAGTGGGCAGTATGGGAGTTCCCTTGTGGTGAGTGGGCAGTATGGGAGGGCCCTTGTGAGTGGGCAGTATGGGAGGGCCCTTGTGGTGAGTGGGCAGCATGGGATGGCCCTTGTGGTGAGTGGGCAGTATGGGATTGCCCGTGTGGTGAGTGGGCAGTATGGGATGGCCCTTGTGGTGAGTGGGCAGTATGGGATGGCCCTTGTGGTGAGTGGGCGGTATGGGATGGCTCTTCTGGTGAGTGGGCAGTATGAGATGGCCCTTGTGGTGAGTGGTCAGTATGGGAGCGCCCTTGTAGTGGGTGGGCAATAGGGGACAATGAAAATATAGAAGTACCTGGGCGAGGATACAAAGTGTACAATTTTCCATCTGCTTCTCTGGTTGAGTTAGCTAGACTGGCTTCGCCGCGGTACGACATTGTACACTTATAGCGTCTCCTGGCTGTTGCTAGCAACAAGTCCTTGGTCTTGGCCAAGGAGAAGATGCTGCTGCTGCTGCTGCTGCTGCTGCGTAGATGTGACGACGCACTCTATTTTCTTTTCACAACTACAACACTAACAGTGATTCACCACATAACAGTATTGTGGATAGTTTATCACTCTAATTATGCCTTTATTAGCTTCTAACTCGATTGACGTGAGTCAAAAATGTGACACCGCACTTCAACAATTTTCAATGCAGTATCAGTTATAGCTGCAATAAGAAAGCAAATTAACATCACTTTAAATTATTATCTGTGGTGTTCAGAAGTGAGCCACTGACATAACACAAAAGCCTCCATCACAACACAAGCCCCTCATAACCCAAACTCCATACAACCCAAGCTCTCTCAGAACCCAAGCTCCATTACAACAGCTCACAACTCAAGCTCTATCACAACATATGCTTCACCACAAGAGCCTCCGTCACAACACAAGCATCATCGCAACACAAAAGATTTAAGGTGAAAAGCGAGTAATGCCACAGCAGCAGTAGAGGTGTACACGGGGGGCCAAGAGTGACTGTGAGATGTACCTGGCACTGCTTCATACCCTTCTCTGTATTCCCCCCCCCCCCTCCTCCCCTCAAGACAATATATGATGCCAACATTACTCTCGTGTGAGATAAGCCGTCCTCAGAGATAGCAATTACAATGTAATAGTAACTGAAGTTCCGCTGGAAGCAAATCTTGAAGCTGCCAATGCTAATGAATTCTTAGGGGAAATGCTTGACAATGTCTTTATGGCTTTACTGAAGTCTCCAGCCCTGGTTAACATATTTATTTACTTGATGTAAGAAACCCATCGTATGCTGCAATATGACAGAGAAAAATAGCTTATTTTTGTTCCCACTACGTAACTATTATAGTGAGTATGGCAGAAACAAACTGCTAATACAGAAAGCTCAATTTTGTTTATTACAAAAATTATCCTTCCTCAGCCCTTTCCTTCCACAGAACCTAACACCGCTGCCCTATACATAACGTGACAGTAGGTGCTACTAACACTACCCTCTCCCAACACCTCACAGTATATGTTACTAACACTTACTTCACCACCACCTCACAGTACATGATGGCAACACTTACTTCACCACCACCTCACAGTACATGATGGCAACACTTACTTCACCACCACCTCACAGTACATGATGGCAACACTTACTTCACCACCACCTCACAGTACATGATGGCAACACTTACTTCACCACCACCTCACAGTACATGATGGCAACACTACTTCACCACCACCTCACAGTACATGATGGCAACACTTACTTCACCACCACCTCACAGTACATGATGGCAACACTTACTTCACCACCACCTCACAGTACATGATGGCAACACTTACTTCACCACCACCTCACAGTACATGATGGCAACACTACTTCCACCACCACCTCACAGTACATGATGGCAACACTTACTTCACCACCACCTCACAGTACATGATGGCAACACTTACTTCACCACCACCTCACAGTACATGATGGCAACATTTACTTCACCACCACCTCACAGTACATGATGGCAACATTTACTTCACCACCACCTCACAGTACATGATGGCAACACTTACTTCACCACCACCTCACAGTACATGATGGCAACATTTACTTCACCACCACCTCACAGTACATGATGGCAACATTTACCTACTAACCACCTCACAGTACATGCTACCAACATTTACCTACTAACCACCTCACAGTACATGCTACCAACATTTACCTACTAACCACCTCACAGTACATGCTACCAACATTTACCTACTAACCACTTCCAAGTACATGCTACCAACATTTACCTACTAACCACCTCACAGTACATGCTACCAACATTTACCTACTAACCACCTCACAGTACATGCTACCAACATTTACCTACTAACCACCTCACAGTACATGCTACCAACATTTACCTACTAACCACCTCACAGTACATGATGCCAACATTTATCTAACTACCTCACAGAACAATGTACAATGTGTTAAAGACTGACACCTAGAGACCAAAATAGTCTTAAGTGAACACGACTATACTGAACAACTTGTAGATGATTCAAATAAATACTTGAAATAACGATGTTTTTCATTATTGGCGGCGGCGGCGGCGGCAGCGGCGGCAGCAGCAACAGCAATATACGCTGTGCATGTACTTACATAAATTATTAGTAGTAGTAGTAGCAATATACGTTGTACACGTACTTGTAGAAATGTAGACCAAATGAAATGTAAACTTTGCCAGATGGATTAATGTCACACCCTGCGTCATTAAGTACTGGAGTGCGATAAAATTAATGAATTCAGAGACAACTCACTCAGAAATGTTCAAGAAATGGCAAAGTATTTATCCACAGTGGTATATTACAAACCATTCTGGAAAAAATACCCTGACTTTGCTCACTGTAAATAAAGATATCGCATGTTACTTACCAGTTGTGTGTGTACTCACCCAGTTGTGGTTGCAGGGGTCATGTGTCAGCTCCTGGCCCCGCCTCTTCACTGGCCACTACTCGGTCACTCTACCCGCTCCATGAGCTTTATCATACCTCTCCTTAAAGCTATGTATGGATCCTGTCTTCACTACATCAGACTATTCCACTTCCTGACCTCTCTGTGACTGAAGAAATACTTCCTAACATCCCTGTGATTCATCTGAGTCTTCAACTTTCAACTGTGACCCCTTGTTGCTGTGTCCCATCTCTGGAACAGCATGTCTCTGTCCACCTTGTCGATTCCTCTCAGTATTTTATATGTCGTTATCAAATACCCCCTATCTCTCATGTATGTTAGTTACCATTTTGTCCTAGGCACATGTCGATTAGACACTAGGCCTGTTGTATGTATGTGTGTGTGTGTGTGTGTGTAACGAAACACTTCGAAATGTTTCGGCCCCGCCGGGAATTGAACCCGGGCCCTCCGTGCGTTAAGCAAGAGCGCTATCCATCATGCCATCGGGGCGTGTGTGTGTGTGTGTGTGTGTGTACTCACCTAATTGTGGTTGCAGGGGTCGAGACTCAGCTCCTGGCCCCGCTTCTTCGCTGTCCGCTACTGGGTCTCTGCTCTCCCTGCTCCATGAGCTTTATCATACCTCGTCTTAAAACTATGTATGGTTCCTGCCTCCATTATATCTTTCTCTAGACTATTCCACTTCCTGACTACTCTGTGGCTTCCTAACATCCCTTTGACTCATCTGAGTCTTCAGCTTCCAGTTGTGTCCCCTTGTTTCTGTGTTCCCTCTCTGGAACATCCTGTCACTGTCTACCTTGTCGATTCCCCGCAGTATTTTGTATGTCGTTATCATGTCTCCTCTGACCCTTCTTTCCTCCAGTGTTGTTAGTCCTATTTCCCTCAACATTTCTTCATAGGACAGACCCCTGAGTTGTGGAACTAACCTTGTCGCAAACCTTTGCACTTTCTCTAGTTTCTTTACGTGCCCTTCCTGTATTAATATTGGTAGAATTACCGACAATATGTTAAGTAAAAGGACACAAATGCAACTAATGTGACATTTTATTAACCTTCTTCAGTAAAGCTTTTGAGGCTGTTGATCACGATAAAGAATTCGATATTGTTTGTAAATTAGACACATATGCAACACTTGGGTATCTTTATTGAGGAAACGTTTCGCCACACAGTGGCTTCATCAGTCCATACAAAGGAGAATCGTGAAGAACAGGAGGAGTTTGAGGTGGTCAGTCCCTCAATCTTGAGTCGATGTTGTCAGTCCATCAATCTTGAATAGAATAACAGCATATGTGCGTAGAGGAAGCTTATATACTGTAGACAGGAGAGTTGTAGGAGGTGTCACATTTGTCCAATGTGGAAGTAGGTCGTGCCCAAGGAATAGGCAAGCGAAGAAATCCCTGTATTAAGATACCAAGATGTTGCAGTGTCAGACAGGATGTAAATGAATGGTTCAGAGAACCGACGAGTTGGTAAATTAGACACATATGCAACACTTGGGTATCTTTATTGAGGAAAATAAAGATACCCCTTGGGTATCTTTATTGAGGAAACGTTCCCTCGTCAAGGTCATTGATATATATTATAAATAACAACGGGCCTAAGACTGATCCCTGTGGAACACCACTTGTTACAAGTCCCCATTCGGATTTAACCCCATTTATGCACACTCTCTGATTCCTATTGGTGAGCCATGACTCGATCCATGACAGCCCTTTTTCCCCAATGCCATGAGCTGCCACTTTCTTTAACAGTCTCTGGTGCGGTACTCTATCAAAAGCGTTACTAAAGTCTAAATAAACAATATCGATGTAAATGAATGGTTCAGAGAACCGACGAGTTGGTAAATTAGACACATATGCAACACTTGGGTATCTTTATTGAGGAAACGTTTCCTCAATAAAGATACCCAAGGGGTATCTTTATTTTCCTCAATAAAGATACCCAAGTGTTGCATATGTGTCTAATTTACCAACTTGAGGAAACGTTTCCTCAATAAAGATACCCAAGGGATATCTTTATTTTCCTCAATAAAGATACCCAAGTGTTGCATATGTGTCTAATTTACCAACTCGTCGGTTAGGATGGACGTATTAAACACATTCGTTAATGGCTGACTAAGTTCCATCTTGCATTCTTTAAGTACCCTGGAAAACAACTCGTCGGGTCCCGGGGACTTATTTTGCTTCATACATAAGAACATAAGAACATAAGAAAGGAGGAACACTGCAGCAGGCCTGTTGGCCCATACTAGGCAAGTCCTTCACAATCCGTCCCACTAACAGAATATTTGCTCAACCCAATTTTCAATGCTACCCAAGAAATAAGCTTTGACAATTCTACCCACTCATGCGCGAATCCCACTCAAATCCAACCCCTCTCACTCATGAATTTATCCAACCTAAATTTGAAACTACCCAAGGTCCTAGCTTCAATAACCCTACTAGGCAGACTGTTCCACTCATCAACTACCCTATTTCCAAACCAATACTTTCCTATATCCTTTCTAAATCTAAACTTATCTAACTTGAATCCATTATTGCGGGTTCTCTCTTGGAGAGATATCCTCAAGACCTTATTTATATCCCCTTTGTTAATACCCATTTTCCACTTGTATACCTCGATCATGTCTCCCTCATTCTACGTCTTACAAGTGAATGTAATTTTAGGGTCTTCAATCTTTCTTCGTAAGGAAGATTTCTAATGCTATGTATTAATTTAGTCATTCTACGCTGAATGTTTTCTAACGAATTTATGTCCATTCTGTAATATGGAGACCAGAACTGAGCTGCGTAATCTAGGTGAGGCCTTACTAATGATGTATAAAGCTGTAATATAACCTCTGGACTTCTGTTGCTAACACTTCTTGATATAAATCCCAGTAATCTATTTGCCTTATTACGTACGCTTAGGCATTGCTGTCTTGGTTTAAGGTTGCTGCTTACCATCACCCCCAAGTCCTTCTCGCAATCTGTATGGCTAAGTTCTACGTTATTTAACTTATAAGTGCTTGGGTTATGGACACTCCCGAGCTTCAGAACCTTGCATTTATCTACATTGAACTGCATCTGCCACTTTTCTGACCACGAATTAAGTTTGTCTAAATCTTCCTGAAGTTCTATGACATCTATGTTTGAATCAATTATCCTACCTATCTTCGTGTCGTCGGCGAATTTGCTCATATCACTAGTAATTCCCTCATCAAGGTCATTGATATATATTATAAATAACAATGGGCCTAAGACTGATCCCTGTGGAACACCACTTGTTACAAGTCCCCATTCGGATTTAACCCCATTTATGCACACTCTCTGCTTCCTATTGGTGAGCCATGACTCGATCCATGACAGCACTTTTCCCCCAATGCCATGAGCTGCCACTTTCTTTAACAGTCTCTGGTGCGGTACTCTATCAAAAGCCTTACTAAAGTCCATATACACAATATCAATTCTTTATCGTGATCAACAGCCTCAAAAGCTTTACTGAAGAAGGTTAATAAATTAGATAGGCAGGAACGGCCCTCGTGAATCCATGCTGGGTATCATTAATCAAATTATGGTTATCTAGATGGCTTCTAATAATATCAGCTATAATTGACTCTAGTAATTTGCCTACAATTGAGGTCAGGCTTATTGGGCGGTAGTTTGACGGTAGTGACTTGTCCCCTGCTTTAAAAATAGGAATTACATTAGCTATCTTCCACATATCAGACACTACACCTGTTTGAAGAGATAAATTAAAAATGTTAGATATTGGTTCACAGAGTTCCATTTTGCATTCCTTAAGAACCCTTGCAAAAAGCTCATCAGGACCCGGCGATTTATTTTGTTTCAGTCGGTCCAGCTGTTTCATAATCATTTCGCTAGTGACTGTGATATTACATAATTTATCTTCTTCTGGGCCTCTGTAAAAATTAATTACTGGGATATTATTAATGTCTTCCTGTGTGAAAACCGAGAGAAAATAATTATTAAAAATAGAGCACATATCATTCTCCTTGTCAGTAAGATGCCCAAAGTTATTTTTAAGGGGACCTATCTTATCCCTAACTTTTGTTCTATAAACCTGGAAAAATTTTTGGGTTAGTTTTTGAATCCCTAGCAACTTTAATTTCATAGTCCCGTTTAGCTTTTCTTATTCCCTTTTTAACGTCCCTCTTAATGTCAGTATACTGATTTATAAGATGACCCTCACCTCTTTTTAGGCGCCTATAAATTCCTTTCTTCTGCCCTAAAAGATATTTGAGCCTATTATTCATCCATTTTGGGTCATTTCTACTTGATCTAATTTCTTTATACGGGATAAATGTTCTTTGGGCAGCCTGTATAGTGTTAAGAAAACTGTCATATTGATACCTCTCTTCTTCACCCCAGTCCACAGTTGATAAGTGTTCTCTAAGTCCATTATAATCTGCTAAGCGAAAATCTGGGACATAAGAACATAAGAACATAAGAATGGAGGAACACTGCAGAAGGCCTACTGGCCCATACAAGGCAGGTCCTTATCAAAACCACCACTACCTAAGAATTTACTCCTGTACTCACGACACTAATCAAACCCAGCCCCTCCCACTCATATATTTGTCCAATCTCTTTTTAAAGCCACCCAAGGTCCTATCCTCTATCACCCTACTCGGAAGATTGTTCCACGCATCTACAACTCTGTTCGAAAACCAGTACTTGCCTATGTCCTTTCTAAATCTAAATTTATCCAATTTAAATCCGTTATTTCTGGTTCTTACTTGGTTCGATATCCTCAGTATTTTATTAATATCTCCTTTGTTTATGCCCATCATCCACTTGTACACCTCGATGATATCTCCCCTCATTCTACGTCTCTCCAGAGAGTGGAGATTCAATGCTCTAAATCTATCTTCATACGGGAGATTTCTTATACTGTAAATCATTTTAGTCATTCTTCTTTGTATGTTCTCCAATGAATCTATATCCATCCTGTAGTAAGGAGACCAAAACTGAGCTGCATAATCCAAATGAGGTCTCACTAGTGATGTATAGAGTTGTAAAATAACTTTTGGACTTCTGTTGCTTATACTTCTTGAAATAAATCCTAGTAATCTGTTAGCCTTATTGCGCACACTTAGGCACTGTTGTCTTGGCTTTAGATTTCTGCTTACCATGACTCCCAAGTCTTTTTCACATTCTGTATGATCAAGCTCAACTTCACCTAGTTTATAAATTCGAGGGATATTTTCATTACCAACGACTAGCACCTTACACTTGTCCACATTGAACTTCATCTGCCACTTTTCAGACCAAGACATTAATTTATCGAGTCATGGCTCACCAATAGGAAGCAGAGAGTGTGCATAAATGGGGTTAAATCCGAATGGGGACTTGTAACAAGTGGTGTTCCACAGGGATCAGTCTTAGGCCCATTGTTATTTATAATATATATCAATGACCTTGATGAGGGAATTACTAGTGATATGAGCAAATTCGCCGACGACACGAAGATAGGTAGGATAATTGATTCAAACATAGATGTCATAGAACTTCAGGAAGATTTAGACAAACTTAATTCGTGGTCAGAAAAGTGGCAGATGCAGTTCAATGTAGATAAATGCAAGGTTCTGAAGCTCGGGAGTGTCCATAACCCAAGCACTTATAAGTTAAATAACGTAGAACTTAGCCATACAGATTGCGAGAAGGACTTGGGGGTGATGGTAAGCAGCAACCTTAAACCAAGACAGCAATGCCTAAGCGTACGTAATAAGGCAAATAGATTACTGGGATTTATATCAAGAAGTGTTAGCAACAGAAGTCCAGAGGTTATATTACAGCTTTATACATCATTAGTAAGGCCTCACCTAGATTACGCAGCTCAGTTCTGGTCTCCATATTACAGAATGGACATAAATTCGTTAGAAAACATTCAGCGTAGAATGACTAAATTAATACATAGCATTAGAAATCTTCCTTACGAAGAAAGATTGAAAACCCTAAAATTACATTCACTTGTAAGACGTAGAATGAGGGGAGACATGATCGAGGTATACAAGTGGAAAATGGGTATTAACAAAGGGGATATAAATAAGGTCTTGAGGATATCTCTCCAAGAGAGAACCCGCAATAATGGATTCAAGTTAGATAAGTTTAGATTTAGAAAGGATATAGGAAAGTATTGGTTTGGAAATAGGGTAGTTGATGAGTGGAACAGTCTGCCTAGTGGGTTATTGAAGCTAGGACCTTGGGTAGTTTCAAATTTAGGTTGATAAATTCATGAGTGAGAGGGGTTGATTTGAGTGGGACTCGCATGAGTGGGTAGAATTGTCAAAGCTTATTTCTTGGGTAGCATTGAAGATTGGGTTGAGCAAATATTCTGTTAGTGGGACGGATTGTGAAGGACCTGCCTAGTATGGGCCAACAGGCCTGCTGCAGTGTTCCTCCTTTCTTATGTTCTTATGTTCTTATGTTCTTAAATCCTCCTGGAGTTCATTGGTATCCTCCTCAGAATGAATTATACGGCCTATTTTTGTATCATCAGCAAATTTACTCATGTCACTTGCAATTCCTTCATCAAGGTCATTTATGTAAATTATGAACAACAATGGGCCCAAAACTGATCCTTGTGGAACGCCACTGGTGACAAATCCCCATTCAGATTTGACCCCATTAATGGAAACTCTCTGCTTTCTATTGGTAAGCCATGCCTCTATCCATGCTAGAACTTTACCTCCTATACCATGAGCTGCCACCTTTCTTAAGAGTCTCTTGTGAGGTACTCTATCGAAGGCCTTACTGAAATCCAAGTAAACTATATCATATTCTTTATCACTGTCTACTGCCTCAAATGTTTTATTGAAAAACGTCAGTAAATTTGTCAGACAGGAACGACCTCTCGTAAACCCATGCTGAGATTCATTAATCAAATTATGTTCTTCAAGGGACCATTACTGAATTATCCCTACTATCATACATCCATTCAATGCTAAAGGTAATTGACTTGTGGTCGCTTGAGCCGAGTTCCTCTGTAATTTCTAAATTATTAACAAGGGTTTCCTTGCTTGCCAGAACCAAGTCAAGTAGGTTATTTCCCTTGTAGGTTCTGTTACAAACTGCTTCAAAAGCAATCATGAACTACTTCTAAAAAGTCGTTAGATTCTAAATTCCCTGTCATGAAATTCCAATCAATCTGACTAAAGTTAAAGTCCCTAGAATTACTACGTTATCGTGTCTTGTGGCCTTAACAATTTCCTCCCAAAGTAGTCTCCCTTGTTCCCTATCTAAGTTTGGAGGTCGGTAAATCACGCCTAAAATCAATTTTTCACACCCCTCTGAAAATTCTATCCAGACAGACTCTGTATGTGTTAATTCAGACTTTATACCCGTTTTTATGCAACAATTTAAATGATCACGGACATAGAGTGCCACCCCACCCCTTTCCCGATACTTCTGTCTACTTGGAACAATTTAAAACCCTGAATGTGACATTCGGCAGGCAAGTCCCGATTTTTCATATTAAACCATGTCTCAGTTATTGCAAAAACATCAATATTACCCGTACTTGCAACTAATCTCAACTCGTCCATCTTATTCCTAGCACTACGACTATTGGTGTAATATATATTTAGAGACCCTCCTTTCTCTTTACCCTTCCTGCTCATCTCTGTTTTTCCACTATACCTATTACTGTCCTTGTCATCTAGTGTCACTAGCTTTCCACTATCCACCTTATTCTGCCTATTACTAGTTCTCCTACAACTTATAATATTACTACACTGGGACTTCTCTGTTTTCCCCCCAAAACCCATACCACTAACTATTTCTAGTTTAAAGCCCTAACAGCTCCCTCCACTGCAGTTGCCAGTGCCCCCACCCCAGACCTGGATAAGTGAACCCCATCCCTGGCATACATGTCATTTCTGCCATAGAAGAGGTCCCAGTTGTCAATGAATGTTACTGAATTTTCCTTACAGTATTTGTCCAGCCGTAAGGAAAATTCAGTTTATCTATCTGTTTGATAACCATGTCCCTCGTGACAGTAATATTAGTTAACTTGAATTCTTCAGGAACTGAATAATTGTTAATTTCTGGAATCTCATTTACGTCTTCTTGTGTAAAGACTGACAAAAAATAGTCATTAAATAGAGAACACATTTCCAGTTCGTTATCCGTCAGCTGTCCATTCCCAATTTTCAGAGGTCCTACCTTTTCCCTCACCTTCGTCCTATACACTTGAAAGAACCCTTTTGGATTAGTCTTTGATTCATTAGCAACCTTAATCTCATAGTCACGTTTAGCCTTTCTAATCCCTTTTTTTACTTCTCTTTTCAACTGAACATATTGGTCAATAAGGTTAACATCTCCTCTTTTGATGCGCCTATAAGAACATAAGAACATAAGAAAGGAGGAACACTGCAGCAGGCCTGTTGGCCCATACTAGGCAGGTCCTTCACAATCCGTCCCACTAACAGAATATTTGCTCAACCCAATTTTCAATGCTACCCAAGAAACAAGCTTTGACAATTCTACCCACTCAAGCGCGAGTCCCACTCAAATCCAACCCCTCTCACTCATGAATTTATCCAACCTAAATTTGAAACTACCCAAGGTCCTAGCTTCAATAACCCTACTAGGCAGACTGTTCCACTCATCAACTACCCTATTTCCAAACCAATACTTTCCTATATCCTTTCTAAATCTAAATTTATCTAACTTGAATCCATTATTGCGGGTTCCCTCTTGGAGAGACATCCTCAAGACCCCACTTACATCCCCCTTGCTAACACCCACCTTCCACTTGTATACCTCGATCATGTCTCCCCGCATTAACAAAGGGGATATAAATAAGGTCCTGAGGATATCTCTCCAAGAGAGAACCCATAAGCAGTATAATGTGATCCTTTATTGACAACGTTTCGCCCACGCAGTGGGCAAAAATAGATGAAAATAGATGTTTTAGCCTCCTGTTAATCCATTTGGGATCATTATTGTTAAATTAGACACATATGCAACACTTGGGTATCTTTATTGAGGAAACGTTTCGCCACACAGTGGCTTCATCAGTCCAATACAAAGTAGAAAGGTGTAAGGAGAGGAGGAGTTTGAGGTTATCAGTCCCTCGGCCTGGAGTCGATAGATCTGTCTGTGACTCGATAAAGCCCACTACGTGGGCGAAACGTTGTCAATAAAGGATCACATTATACTGCTTATGTGTTTATTTTTCCATTGTGTCGGTATTTTATACCATTTATTTCCATACTCTGTGCACGTTGTACATTATTAAGAAAAAAATCATAAACGCAGATCCCATCGTAATCGTTAGCTAGATTACCCCAGTCGAGATTAGACTGGTGTTCTCTAAGTCCAGTATAGTCGGCAGAACGAAAATCAGGAACTTTTACCGTATTATCCCTATTCTCGTACTCCCAGGTAATATTAAAAGTAATGGATTTGTGATCACTTGCGCCAAGCTCTTCAGTGATCTCCAGATTATTTACAAGGGTTTCTTTATTTGACAAGACTAGGTCGGCAAATTATTACCTCTGGTAGGCTCCGTCACACACTGCTTCGAAAACAG
>WNWK01016805.1:0-43994 GCA_009830355.1 Cherax destructor
CCGACCCTTGGAGTTAATGCTAAATGAAGCTCTCAGAATTATTCTTGGCTGTCCCAAATCTACAAAGGTTCTTAATATGAGGAAGGAGCTTGGTATTTCTAGTATCAATGATAGGATTGTTGAGATTAACACTGTACTTGGTATTAAAATGTTAAGAAATGAACCAGACACTGTCACAATGAATCTTACTAAATGTCTAGAAGTAAATATACACAGATCTAAATGGATTGTGAAAACATGCAATTACATTAAGTTTTACAACCTGCATGAATTGTATCACTGTAGGCAACAAGAGCATTTCACCCCTCCATGGAAGATGTGTTCATTTAATATCACATACCAGCAAGTCCCTCCCAAGAAGCTCATTGCTAGTAATCCCTTCCTTAAATCACTTGTTAAAGCAACTGCTCAAGAAGAAATTTCTCGCCTAGCTGGTAGTAATAAGTTATCACAAGTTATATTCACTGATGGATCTAAACAGGAGTCTTCTGGCAGGGCTGCATCTGCTCTTGTTGCCACCTCCCTAGTTAAGAACAATAATAAATTTGTTGAACTAGGCATAAGAATTAACAACTAGGCGTCTACACTGCAAATTGAATTGTTTGCAATCCTAATGACACTAAAGCTAACATATGACACTGAGCTTGACTCTATCATCATTCCTGATTCTATGTCATCACTAACTCTAACAGCATGCTCATTGGAGAAGCCAGGTATAGATACTAAAAAATCCGGGACAAAGGAATTAATGTACAATTGCTATGGATCCCATCACACATTGTATTACTCCTTCATGATAAAGTTGATATGTTAGCCAAGAAAAGTACCCAGAAGGAGAATGTAGAATATAACTTTGGTATATCTGTGTCTAGCATTAGGAATAATATTAGGAGAGAAGTAAATACTGAAAATGATTGCTATAGGAATGCAGTTAGAAGCCTGAGTAGATCTATAACCCACTATGATAACATGAACACAGATAAACATGTTTATGGAGCAACTTGCAATGTGAACAGACTGACTGATGTTGTAGTGGCCAGGCTTAGGCTTGGCTACAAGTACTTCTGACAGTTTGGGAGACACACAGATGATAATCAAACTAAATGCAAATTATGTGATCAGGCATATAGTCACTGTCTTGAACACTATGTGCTTAATTGTCCACTTATTGAGGAATACAGAGATAGACAGTATAGTAACCTATGTGACATGTCAAGATATCTTATTAATGAAAATAAGATACCAGTTATACTAAGCAAATTTCCTAAATTTGCTTGTAACAGATAAGTGAACTGTAGATATAAACCCAAATGTACAATTGTTAACCCTTTTGGGGCCTAGTTCCTGGGCCTTTTGTGTATCCATATGCTCTTGCGCTACCTTCCACAGGATGGATATGGGATGCACAATAAACTAGCCACTTCGGTGGCAAAATCTAAAAAAAATCTAACGAGCGATACTATACTTAATTAATACAACAAAAGTTTGCACTCGATCAGAAGAGGCATTCACTAGTTAATTATTAACCTGCAAATTCATTAACAATAATATCCATTTTATTTTTTATTAATTTAAGTTTACACTCACTCAGTCTAAAACTATAGTGAGCATTACTTAAAGTTAGATTCATCAGCATTGAAAGTTTGAAGATATCCAGGTGAAGATATCCAGGTGATGATATCCAGGTGAAGATATCCAGGTGAAGATATCCAGGTGAAGATATCCAGGTGAAGATATCCAGGTGATGATGTCCAAGTGAAGATATCCAGGTGAAGATATCCAGGTGAAGATATCCAGGTGATGATGTCCAGGTGAAGATATCCAGGTGAAGATATCCAGGTGAAGATATCCAGGTGACGATGTCCAGGTGATGATATCCAGGTGAAGATATCCAGGTGAAGATATCCAGGTGAAGATATCCAGGTGAAGATATCCAGGTGAAGATATCCAGGTGATGATGTCCGGGTGAACTTTCGGAAACTTTGAATGGAGAAAACATCAGACAATCACTGTAGGTGTCCTTTATAAGCGGATAATCTGTAATCAGAGTGAAATGCTCTATTTATTTTACATGATTACACTCTGAATAATTTTAGTTATTCACCTACAATATTGTAGGAAACAAGAACCGGAGAGGGCGTGAGAAAGACGGCTGGTGGTGCGGGAATTCCCCTGATATCCTTAACCTTCATCTTTTCCCAGAGTGACGATCGTGTTTTGGTTTCCAGTATCACTTAATACGCTCAATTCTTCCTTTATAACACCTCGAAATTCCACAAGTCTCGTGGATATTTGACCTGGGTGAAAAATAAGGGAAGAGTTAAGAGTATTAATATGATTGCTTCTAGCACGCAAGGTGAAAACAATGACAACAAAGTAGAATTGTTTGTGTTGTTGAGGCAAAGTCCAGGGGAGTGTGGTTGACAGGTGCTGGAGGCTCACCTGGTAGCTTGTGGCAACTGACAACTGGAGGTGGTGTTGGTCCTCCCCACCAGCACCACCTGCATCAGTATTGCGTAGGACACCATCAGAGCTGTATCAACTGCTTATCCGTAAGTTCTCTCTCTCTCTCTCTCTCTCTCTCTCTCTCTCTCTCTCTCTCTCTCCTCTCTCTCTCTCTCTCTTTATCACACTTTTTTTATATTATTTTATTGACTTTAAAGTATATCAACTACATCAGGGTTATGGTCGTAATCGTTACATGCCTATCAAAGATACTTTAATCCCGAAAACATATAATTAAATTAGTCTCTAAGCGTATATATACATACTCAGAGATATACACCTGTAGCTGTATATAAACTTGTAGCCACAAGCGCCTTAGCCATGAATTTTTATCCTCTCGGGTTGCCTGGTGTGAGCTATCACTTTGTGCTATACCTAGGTTATTGAGGTTGACTATTGACAACATTCTTCTAATATATTTAAATGCAATCCTACTGTCTGTCTCCAATATGGGACGAAATCACTATAAAAAGCGTGTTGGATAGGAGTTAGTGGAGACAAATAGTTATTGGTATTTGATGAGCTGTTGGAGTGTAAGCAAGGTAAAAAAATTTGAAGGGGTTCATGGAAACTGGTTAGCAGGACTTGAGTCCTGGGGGTGGGAAGTATAGTGCCTGCACTCTAAAGGAGGGGATTTGGTTATTTGCTGTTTAAAGGGACATCTAAACTGTCGTATCTGCGTGCATCTGGCAAAACAATGACAGTGTAAATAATGGTGAAAGTGTTTCTTTTTCGGGTCACCCTGCCTCGATTGGATACGGTTTGTTAAAAAAAAATATATTTTTTATTAACACATAGGCTGTTTCCCATCAAGGCGAGGTGACCCGAAAAAGAAGAAATACTTTCATCCTCATTCACTCCTTCACTGTCTTGCCAGAAGCGTGCCTACAATTCAATTAAAAAACTGCAACATATCAACACCCCTCCTTCAGAGTGCAGGCACTGTATTCCCACCTCCAGGACTCAAGTCCAACCTGCCAGGTTCACTGAATCCCTTTCCTCACACTCTAACAGCACGCCAATCATAAAAACCATTTGTCTCCACTCGCTCCTTTCTAACACGCTCACGCGTGCGTGCTGAAAGTCCAAGACCCTCACACACAAAACCTCATGGGGGATGAAAGTTGAATGGTATACATCATTCAACTCTCCCCGTGGTTGTTTTGCATCCTTGATCTCTTGTTCGCGATAATTTTATATATATATATATATATATATATATATATATATATATATATATATATATATATATATATATATATATATTATTAGCATCCACGAACGAGTGGTATTGATCAATAACAACACTGCGACTAGTCAAAGAGTCGAACCAATGCTGCTTTGGCCCACCTCATGGTCAGCAAAAACACATGACGCTTTAGACCACCAATCTGATGTGCCATTCTAAGGATTGTGTGGTCTAGTGGTCTAAAGCGCCATGTGTTTTCGCTCACCATGAGGTGGGCAAAACAGCATGGGTTCGACTCCTTGGCTAGTCGCAGTGTTGTTATTGATCAATACCACTCGTTCGTGGGTACAATAATATAATATACTGCTTGTTGGGCTAGTACACCAAACAGGGAGTAGAATGAAATTAGCTTAGAGGCGTCCACACCACCGTATGTCCTTGGATGGCGGGTACAACATCTAGCTTGGCTGGATGTGCCATTCTTAAGGATTGTGTGGTCTAGTGGTCTAAAGCATCATGTGTTTTTGCTCACCATGAGGCGGGCCAAAGCAGCATGGGTTCGACTTCTTGGCTAGTCGCAGTGTTGCTATATATATATATATATATATATATATATATATATATATATATATATATATATATATATATATATATATATATATATATATATATATATATATATATATGATTGTTACTGGTTGGTGAACAGGGACAACCGGTGTAAGGACACGCCCAATGTTTCTACCCTTGTCGGGAATCAAACCTGGCCACCACCAGGCCATGGGCCACTATAAAGTAGAGGACAGTGATAGACATAATTTAGGATGAAGGGAGGGAGCATGTAGTATGTGGCATTTTGCCGAGGAGAGGAGTTGGAAAAAAATGGTTGTCCAGGGCAACTGGTGTTAATTGCTGGCTGGACAAACACCGTAAGGACAATGCACTACAATTTATAGGCGACTGGGACCTCTTCTATGGCAGAAGTGACATGTATGCCAGGGATGGTGTTCACTTATCTAGGTCTGGGGTGGGGGCACTGGCCAATGCAGTGAATGGAGTTGTTATGGCTTTATAATAGAAATAATTGGTGGTATGGGTTTTTGTGGGAAGGTAATAAATTATAATACAACAGAAATGGGCAGGATGAATTATCAGTGTAGCGATATCGTTAGTTACAGGCAGAATGAGGTAGTTATTGGTGAATACTGGAAAATCAGTGGCACTAGGTAATATGGACAGTAAATAGAGATAGTGGAGGAGCAGGAATGAGCGGGGAGGAAAAAGAGTAGATAGGGTTTCTAAATATATATTATACAAACAAGATGGACTAGTTAAGATTAGTTGGAAGTGCGGGTAACAGTGTCATATTTGGCATAAATGAGACGTGGTTTAATATGAAGATTCAGGACATGATTGCTGAATGTTACATTCAGGGTTTTAAGTTATTCCACATTGACAGAAGAAACGGGGAGGTGGGTTGGCGCTATATGTCAGAGAACACTTAAATTGCTGCATACATGCGGGTATTAAAACTGAAAGAAATACACACTGAGTCTGGGTAGAATTTTCGAAAGGGCATGAAAAATTAATTTTAAACGTGATTTACCGTCCCTCTAACTAGGATAGCGACCAAGGGAGACAACTTTGAGAGAAAATTGTTAAGATCACAAGGCACGATAACCTAGTCATTTTAGACAACTTTAATTTTAGTCGAATAGACTGGAATTCAATGATTGGGAATCTTGATTCAAACGACTTACTGAAGTAGTTCAAGAATGTTTTTATGGAGCAGTTTGTGACAAAAACCAACGAGGAGAAATAAGTTGTTTGATTTGGTTCTAGCTAACAAAGATAACCTTATTAATAATATTGAGATTACAGAGGACCTTGTTACGAGCGACCACAAATCGATTACCTTTAGTATCGACTGGAAGTATGACAGTAGGGATAATTCAGTAACAGTCATAGATTTTCGCTTAACAAATTACAATGGGCTTGTAGAACACCTATCATCTGTGGACTGGGGTATCGAAGTGAACTATCAATATGACAGTTTTCTAAACAGTATACACGCTACCCAAAGAGCATTTATTCCATTTAGAGAAATAGAAATAATCCAAAATGGATGGACAATAGGCTCTAACTTCTATTTGAGCAGAAGAAAGAAATTTCTAGTCCTATCATTAGAGGTGAAGGCCATCTTATGGATCAATTAACTCACATTAAGAGGGAGATTAAAAAAAAAAGAGATAAGAAAAGCTAACTGGAACTATGAAATTAAAGTGGCAAATGATTCGAAAACTAACCTGAAAGTTTTTTTAGGTCCTCTAAAAGATAACTCTGGACAGTTTATTGACCACGAGAATGATATGTGCTCGATTTTTTATAATTATTTCCTCTTAGTTTTCACACAAGAAGACACTAACGATATTCCAGTAATTATTTTTTTTATAGTGGGGTTGAAGAAAATAAATTATGGTATATGGTAATATACTTCCGTATATGGGATATAGTAATCAAACAGATTGACCAATTAAAGCAAAATAAATCCCCAGGCCATGATTAACTTTTCCAAGGGTTCTTAAGGGGCGCAAAATGGAACTTTGTGACCCATTAACTAATCTTTTTAATACATCTCTTCAAACAGGTGTAGTGTCTGATATGTGGATGATGGCTAATGTAATTCCTATTTTTAAAGTCTAACCGCAATTGCAGGCAAATTATTGGATATTGATATTATAAGAAGCCATCGTGATAAGAATAATTTGATCTATGATACTCAGTATAAATTCACGAGAGGCTGTTCCTGCCTGACTAATTTGCTGACTTCAGTAAAGCTTTTGAGTCGGTTAATCATGATAAAGAACACGATATTATTTTGATAGAGTACCACACCGAAGACTTTTAAAGAGAGTGCCAGTACATGCTATTGAGGAAAGAGTCCTGTCATGGATCGAGGCATGGCTCAACAACAGGAAGCAGAGTCTTCATTAATGGGGTGAAATCTGAGTTTGGATCAGTCACAAGGAGCGTTCCACAAGGATCAGTTTTGGGATCATTGATGTTTATAATATACATTAATAACCTTGACGACGGAATAACAAATGATATGAGCAAATCGCTGATGATATAAAAATAGCAGGAATTATTCAGAGCGATGCACCGTACCTCAGAGATTTAGACAGCTCATGTCATGGTCTGACTTGCAGACGCAGTTCAATGTGGACAAATGCAAAGTCCTGAAGCTTGGGAATGTAAATAACCCTAGCACTTATATACTAAATAATATTCAGCTTGGTCATACAGAATGCGAAAAGGACTTGGGAGTTATGGTAAGGAAGAACCTCAAGCTAAGACAGCAATGCCTAAACGTACAGTAGTGTGCATATGAATTGAGACTGTGGTGAAATAAGACATTTATTTCGAAAATTAATTTTTATTTGAAAAATAAACGGCAATGATATGACAGATAATTTATTTATTAAGAGATTGACTACCTTTTGTTTTTATAATCATTGCTACTCGCTTTGGCATAGAACTGACCAATGCTGAGCACTTTTTGGCAAGTTCTCCGTCGTGGTACCAGGTCCTAATAACAACAGCAATTAGCTTCTCCACAGTTGCACAGGCCTGTGCGTTTGGTTATTTCCCATAGATTCAGAATTGGGTTGAGGTCCGGAGAGTTTCCAGACTAATACAGAATGCTTCGCACATTGAAGACAGTAGAACTATATACAGAAGATGAGGTAATCAGTCCCTCAGCCTTGGAGTTGGTGTGAAGAGCACCGTAGTCGTGGAGGTTCTGGAGCACAGGCAAGGAGGCTGGCGTTTATATACTAACGTCAGGAGGAAAGGGGAAAGGAATAACCTTACAGAACAACAGCTGTTGTAGCACTGAAGAGAGTGCAGGGTAACACCACAATTGGATGGTTGCCAGAAGTCGGTAGCAAACTCTTTTTAAAAGAAAAGAGCTCAAACTACATTAATTAAGCCGGACACTAAGACATATTATGGGATAATCACAAAATTTACTCCTGTCCTAATTAAATTTGCACACTACTGTATGTAATAAGGCAAACAGATTACTGGGATTTATATCAAGAAGTATAAGTAACAAAAGTCCAGAGGTTATACTAAATATCTAGACACGTAATAATGTTGGTAGAATTACCAACAATATATTAGGTAAATGTACGCAACTGGAACTAACAGCTCTACACATCATTAGTAAGCCTCACTTAGATTACGCAGCTCAGTTTTGGTCTCCATATTACAGAATAGATATAAATTCGTTAGAAAACATTTAGAGAAGAATGAGAAAGTTAATCCATTGCATGAGAAATCTTCCATACGAAGAAATATTGAAATCCCTTAAACTACATTCTCTAGTAAACCGAAGAATGAGGGAGACATGACTGAAGTGCATAAGTGGAAGACAGACATCAACAAGGAGATATTAATAAGGTTTTGAGAGATATCCTCCAAGAAAGAACTCGAAATAATGGATTCAAATTGGATAAGTTTAGGTTTAGAAAGGATATAGGAAAGTATTGGTTTGGAAATAGGGTAGTCGATAAGTAGAACACTCTGCCTAGTAGGGTTATTGAAGCTTCAGATCGAGACTGGATAAATACATAAGTGAGAGGGGTTGGAGTTGAGTGGGACTTACACATGAGTTAATATGGTTATCAAAGGTTATTATTCCTTGGATAGCATTGAAAATGAGCTAGGTAAATATTTTTCTTTAGTGGGTCTGGGTTTGAGAAGGACCTTCCTAGCATGGGCCAATAGGCCTGCTGCAGTGTTCCTTCCAATCCCCAAGTGTTGTGCGACCTTGACCTTGTTTGAAGCTTCCCAAACAACAAGACAGTATTAATAATAATGTGATAAATGGTTTTGAAAACCGACAAGTTCAAGTTGTCGGTTTTGAAAACCATTCATCTACATTCCTGTCTGACACAGCAACATCTTGGGATCTTGATACAAGGAATTCTTCAACACTTGTCCAACCTTAGGACGAAGACCTACTTACACTAGTGGATGGTACCACTATGACCCCGCCTCCTCCTGCTTCTACTCACCTGACTACAGTATATAAGCCACTTATACGGCTCTATGCTGTACTTTCTACAAGATTGATTGACTGAACACATCGATTCCAGGCTGAGGGACTGATTACCTCAAATTCCTCTCTTTACACCTTTCTGCTTCGTGTTGGACTGATGAAGTCACTGTGTAGCGAAACGTTTCTTCAATAAAGATTTCCATATGTTGTATAAGTGTCTCAATCTTCAATAATAATAATCATAACGATACTTAACTGATTCTTTCTCTCTCCCAGCAGGAAGAAATAGTTGAAGCAGCAGCGGAGAATGTTATTGTGGTGGTGCTTGTTGGTGGTGGCGCTGGTGGGCCCCTGGACGCTCAGATCAACTTCCCGGGTGAGTTAACACCGAGGATCATACTGGTGGTGTTTGGTTCCTCAAGTGTCTCCTGACACTGACCTTTCTCATATGATGACTTGTAAAGATGTTCCACTGGCCTACCTTGATTGTTCCACTGGCCTACCTTGATTGTTCCACTGGCCTACCTTGATTGTTCCACTGGCCTACCTTGAGTGTTCCACTGGCCTACCTTGATTGTTCCACTGGCCTACCTTGATTGTTCCACTGGCCTACCTTGAATGTTCCACTGGCCTACCTTGAGTGTTCCACTGGCCTACCTTGATTGTTCCACTGGCCTACCTTGATTGTTCCACTGGCCTACCTTGATTGTTCCACTGGCCTACTTTGAATGTTCCACTGGCCTACCTTGAGTGTTTACTGGTGAGTGTAACTAGACTGATGGTAGCCCCGTCTTCACTCACTGCAGTAGACATTCTCGTTTTTATTTATGGAGGGCGTGAGTGTATGTGGAAAAATAAACACATAAGCAGTATAATGTGATCCTTTATTGACAATGTTTCGCCCACACAGTGGGCTTTATCAAGTCACAAACAGATCTGTTTGTGACTTGATAAAACCCACTGTGTGGGCGAAACGTTGTCAATAAAGGATCACATTATATTGCTTATGTGTTTATTTTTCCATTGTGTCGGAATTTTATACTATTTATTTCCACAGTGTATGTGGAAGTGTCAAAGATTAAGATACAATTAGTTCGGATTTTTAACCCGAAGGGTTAGCCACCCAACATAACACGGGTAAGAAATGGTATTGTGATACCAACAAGATATGGAAAAAAAAAACATGCCCAACATCTGGGCATATTTACTGTAGACGTTTCGCCAACCAGTGGCTTTTTCAATACAAATTTAAAGACGTAATTGGAAGACAGCAGAACTATATACAAAAGATGAGGTAATCAGTCCTTCAGCCTTGGAGTTGGTGTGAAGAACACCGTAGTCGTGGAGAACCAGGTTCTTCACGACTACGGTTCTGTCTACACCACCGTCACACAAACATCTACAATAAAGATACCCAGATGTTGTAAATGTTTCTTATTTTCATCTCGTCTGTATTGTATACCATTCATGTACAACAAGACACTTATGTACAGTTCAGGACAATTATTAAGGGAAACGTTCCGCCACGAGTGGCTTCTTCAGTCCTAATAACTAAGAAAACGAGTATAGGGATGTTATTGAGGATCCGTCTGGATTCTAAGTCCTCCATACATAAATTGTTTAGTACTGCATTAAAGGGTGAGCCCATGGCTAACCCCAACAATTGTTTTACTTGTTGTCTTCGAACCTAAAGCATTTATAACAAACACAGGATATTACCCGTTCTGGAGACCGCTGTAACATGATGTTAACAGGTCCTAACAGGTCCTCTAACCCAACCCGTCTCACCAGTTACTACCACTACTACCCAGGCGACATTCCACCTGACTCCTGCCACTTTATATACTTGTTTAAACGACTGAAGAAGCCACTAGTGGCGAAACGTTTCCTTTAATAAATGTCCTGAACTGGTAGCTAAAGCTCTCGCTTCACACACGGAGGGCCCGGGTTCGATTCCCGGCGGGGTGAAAACATTTCGACCTGTTTCCTTACACCTGTTGTCATGTTCACCTAGCAGCAAATAGGTACCTGAGTGTTAGTCGACTGGTGTGGGTCGCATCTTGGGGGACAAGATTGAGGATCCCAATGGAAATAAGACAGACAGTCCTCGATGACGCACTGACTTTCTTGGGTTATCCTGGGTGGCTAACCCTCCGGGGTTAAAAATCCGAAGAAATCTTATCTTATCTTAAGTGCCTTTTCCCACATCCCTTTGACTCATCTGAATCTTCAACTTCCAATTGTGACCCCTTGTTTCTGTGTCCCATCTCTGGAACATCTTGTCTCTGTCCACCTTATCTATTCCTCGCAATATTTTGTATGTCGTTATCATGTCTCCCCTAACCCACGGGTAGCCGTTGACCTGGTAGGCAACGCTCTTGCTTCACAGGCTGAGTGTCCGTGGTTCGATCCCCGGCAAGGGTGGAAACATTGGGCGTGCTTCCTTACACCTGTTGTCCCGTTCACCTAGCAAACAAGTAGATACCTGGGTGTTAGTCGACTGGTGTGGGTCGCATCCTGGGGAACAAGATTGAGGATTCCAATGGAAATAAGACAGAAAGTCCCTCGATGACGCTCGGTCTTTATTGGATCATCCTGGGTGGCTAACACTCCGGGGCTAAAAATCCGAACAAAATCGTATCTTATGTTAAATTGCATCTGCCACTTCTCCGACCATTGCATCAGTCTCTTCAGATCTTGCAGCGCTCTAGCGTTCGTATGAACGTAATTGTTTTGAAGGGATTTTGACGGGTTTTGGAGTCCATTTTGTATATGTAGTAACGTAATATGCATTGTAGGTATAGAACAGTGCACGGTGGTGTGTCCTTAAGTGTGCACCGTTCATTGTTATGTATTGGCATAGATAGTACTTCATAATTATGGCATCTGCCTCTTTGCTCATGTGTGCGGATCTTCTATGAAGGTAATATGACATATGTATTAATGTTTTCTTTTAAATAAAATATAAAAAAAAAGTGTCGAATTAATTCGACTGCCTAGTTTGGTATCATCGGCAAACTTGTTTATGTTGCAATTTATTCCCTCATCTTTATCGTTTATGTAAATTGTGAACAAGAAGAGTTCCAACGTGACCTCTCCTTCATTTTTTTCACCTAATCCCAATGTGTTTAAGAAATCACATTCTGCTGTAGATTTGATCAAGCTCAGATCTTAGCAAAATGTCATCTGCAATATATATTTGTTCTAAATTGCATTTAATTTTGCTTCTTGTCTCAGTCACCAGTGAAGATGTTAACTGGTTCTCCTTGACTTTGATGCCAAGGATGAGTTGTGTGTTGCGTCATCGCCTTAGAAAAACTTTTTTTTTTCCAATAGATTTTTGGTTTTGGTTTTCTTTGAATACTTTTTTTTATTTTCATAATTTCATTTTGTACATTTGAATTCTTTTACGTCGGGGTCTTTACTCTCAATCTTTATTTACATGCTGAGGGGGGTTGAGGGGAGTGATATAATGGTGCTGAGGGGGGTTGAGGGGAGTGATATAATGGTGCTGAGGGGGTTGAGGGGAGATATAATGGTGCTGAGGGGAGTGATATAATGGTGCTGAGGGGTTGAGGGGAGTGATATAATGGTGCTGAGGGGGTGAGGGAGATATAATGGTGCTGAGGGGAGTGATATAATGGTGCTGAGGGGGCTGAGGGAGATATAATGGTGCTGAGGGGAGTGATATAATGGTGCTGAGGGGGTTGAGGGGAGTGATATAATGGTGCTGAGGGGGCTGAGGGGAGATATAATGGTGCTGAGGGGAGTGATATAATGGTGCTGAGGGGGTTGAGGGGAGATATAATGGTGCTGAGGGGAGTGATATAATGGTGCTGAGGGGGTTGAGGGAGTGATATAATGGTGCTGAGGGGGTTGAGGGGAGATATAATGGTGCTGAGGGGAGTGATATAATGGTGCTGAGGGGGCTGAGGGGAGTGATATAATGGTGCTGAGGGGGTTGAGGGGAGTGATATAATAGTGCTGAGGGGGCTGAGGGGAGTGATATAATGGTTAGGAAAGCATTTACTCTGAAGAGGCTTAATAATATGATGACACGTGTAGTCATGCCAGTCTCACACCCCGAGTCATACTCGTGCAAATTTGAACGTTTCCTGGTGCTACACAGTGACAGTATTGCCAGACGTGTCACTGGCAGCAAACATTCAGAAACTGAAGTGTATTATCGTGGAAGGGAATAATCGTAATAACATGAGAAAAGGAAATCGTTTTGCAGATGTTACAATAACACCTTAATCTCCTTCCTCGATGCTTTGTATGGAAAGTTATGCACATGCTAAATTATTTGAGTTTATAAAACCTTTTCTCGTCTCAGTTTAATAATTTAAGAACAACCCAAACTTTAAAATACTTTTTCATATGTTCCAATGACATTTTCTTTACATAAAAAGATAATTTAGCTGATATTTCGACAGTCAGGCAGTATTTTAGATCAAGCTTTGGTTTGTCAATCTGTGCTTTTTGAAGAGCTTATAATACATTCTTTAAATGATAGTAAGGTCGTCTTTCGAGATGGTTTCCCGTAGGAAGCATTAACATATCTGACAAGTAAGATTATTTTCCCAGTGTGTATAAAATGTTCGTCACAATTTGCACTTCATTAAAAATTTGCAGTGACTTCAGTTGATGCTATGAATTAATCAGCTTTCATAAGATGTACAATATATATATATATATATATATATATATATATATATATATATATATATATATATATATATATATATATATATATGCTAGGAATTCGCAAGAGCAGGCGAAATATTCACAAACACTGATCTCTGGCCGACGGAGACTCGACCCTACGAACCTTGTGACAGGAACGCAGTGCTTTACCGACCGTACCACACTGGACCAATACCTTGGCATCCAGCTCACGCTAGACGTTGATCCAAGGCAGCCAGCTTTCAGGCAGGTGGCTTACAGCTTTTCATCTCATCCCCTGCATGAATCGACACAACTAGAGATTTTTACAATGCTAGGAATTCGCAAGAGCAGGCGAAATATATATATATATATATATATATATATATATATATATATATATATATATATATATATATATATATATATATATATATATATACATACATACAGTATATAAGACGTACATGTAGCAGTGAAAAAACTTATTTCTATTTTTCTCTACCAGGTAGCAGAAAACAAGCTCAAAAAGGAGGTGGCTGTAACTGCGTGTTCCTTTGTGGCTGCGCGTCATACCTTGACCAGGTACTCCCATAAAAAAAAAATATCTCTATTTCAATGTCTGATTGTTAGCATATTTAATTAAATTGACAATTTGTTTATATATATATATATATATATATATATATATATATATATATATATATATATATATATATATATATATATATATATATATATATATATATATATACATATATGTGTGTGTGTGTGTACATTGAATATAATTTAATAATAAGGTTGAGGATATGGTAGAAATGTACCAAATAACAACCACAAAAAATAGGGCGTATATAATGAAAGTGCTGAAAATATCTAACCAAAACAAGACTCGCATCAAAGGATTCAACTTGGATAGACTAAGATTAAGAAAGGATATAGCAAAACATTGTTTTGACACCAGATCTGAAGAGATGAACAAACTGCCAGGTAGCCTCATTGAAGGGAGCACTTTGAGTAGCCTCAAAATATGTTATAGAGTGACACAAGAGCAAATAATGAGACATTTACGGCTTGATAAATTAAGGTAGAGCGAAATGTAGCCTTAGTAAATGTGTCCTTTTACCTAACATATTATCTGTAATTTTACCAATATTTACGGAGGCCCTCCCTAGTATAGAACAGTAGGTTTAATACAGTGTTTCTCTCTTCTTGTGTTCTTATTCAGATCCAGCAAGGCTGTGACCTGGGTGGTGGTGTTGCTGGGGTCTGCTGCCCCGGGGCTGCTGTTGCTGCCGCTGGTAAGTCCACATTTGCTTGCAAACAGCCTATAAGTACATTATTCAGAGTACTGTATGACTGCTTTCATTCTTCACCTAGGTATGTCTGATATTTGCTTGGTTTTATTTATCGTACTCCTATAAGTGCTAAACTAGGTAGTAGGTTGGTAGACAGCAACCACCCAGGGAGGTACTACCGTCCTGCCAAGTGAGTGTAAAACGAAAGCCTGTAATTGTTTTACATGATGGAAGGATTGCTGGTGTCTTTTTTCTGTCTCATATACATGCAAGATTTAAAGTACGTCTTGCTACATCTACTTTCACTTAGGTCACACTACACATACATGTACAAGCATATATATACACACCCCTCTGGGTTTTCTTCTATTTTCTTACTATTTCTTGTTCTTGTTTATTTCCTCTTATTTCCATAGGGAAGTGAAACAATTCTTCCTCCGTAAGCCACCAGTCAAGGATATTCTAATCTTCAAAACAGAAATTAAAATAAATTCTCAGCGGATAAACAATGAGATGTCCAAGCCCCATGCATACAAAACCTTCTTTACCCCATTCCTCCCTTTCCTACAACGACCCCTACCCCTTCTTCCCTCCACTAAAGATTTATTCACTCTCCAAGTCATCCCATCCCATCTATCTCCATCCTCTCTAACTATCGAAATCACCTTAGCACTCTGGATAATACTCTTAGTAAACCCCATCTCCTTATAATCTCCAAACTACGAATTCTCTGCATAATATTTATTCCACGCATTTTCCTCAGACACGAGATATCTGCTGCCTCCAGCCTCCAGCCTCCTCCTTGCTACAACATTCACAACCCATGCTTCACACCCATATAAGAGTGTTGGTACCATTTAATAGTGGTATATATATCGTATATATATATATATATATATATATATATATATATATATATATATATATATATATATATATATATATATATATATATATATATATATATATTATTATTTAATAAAAAAAATTATCATACAATACAGACAAGTTGAAAGACACGTGGGTAACATTAGGAATCTTCAATGACGAAACTTTGCGCCTGCGCTGTACGCTTTATTTATTTCGTGTTCCTACCAACTTTGATCTCCACTTTTCAAACCATACCACGGGTGGGGTTCGAACCCGCGGTCAGAGAGTCTCAAAACTCTAGACCGTCGCGTAAGCTTATTTTCTTCCTTACCTATATAATTTTATTTCTCAAAGTTTGTTAGTATCTTCTTGCGTAAAAACCGAAAGGAAATAAGTGTTGAAGACGGCACACACTTTGTTGTTCCTGCAGTAAGCTGACCTGAACAACTGTCAACTTGGACTACATCTTCTTAATAATCTTCCTCTTATATACCTGAAGAAAAAACTTTTGGGATGATTTTTGATTACCTCGCTACTTTAATTTCATAATCTCTTTTGCCTTTTTTAATTCCTTTTTTATTTCTCATTTTAATTGACTATATTTGATTCTCTTGTAAATGCCTCTCTTTTGACCTATGAGATATTTTATCCTATTGTTTATCCAGTTAGGGTAATCTTTGTTTGGTCTAACCTCAAAATTATTAAATAAGAGATTCTTTGTTAGCAAGAATCAAGTCAAGCAGGTTATTCCTTTTAATTGGTTCCGTCCCAAACTGTTTTAAAAACAATTCAGTTTAGCTACAGTTAAAATTTCCCATTAAAACAACTTTTTCGTGTCTTGACGCCTTAGTAATTTCGTAACATAGAAGTCTACTGTGTTCCCTATCAAGGTTTAGGTGCAAGGGGGTCTGTCGCTTCCATGTGGACTCATGTGGACTCATGTGGACTCATGTGGACTCATGTGGACTCATGTGGACTCATGTGGACTCATGTGGACTCATCTTTCGCCTGTATAACAGGCGAAACGTTTCGTCAGTAAAGAGTCCTAATGCTGAACATGCTTCTTACTTATCTATATTAAATTTTAAATAATTTAATATTATTGTGTAATTATAAATATTAAGCGTTACAACTTTACTTTTTTTAATAATGTTAATATAATTATAGTGTTTTCGGTGAGTTATTTATGATGTTGTGTTAACAGCTTCTTCAACAGCGAGTGTCACCACCAGGAGGATCTTCTCCCCAGCAAGTGTCAGTGCCAATCTACCGTCTCTGGACTCCGGCAAGATGGCACTGTCATTCAGTGCTGGACTCAACTTTGCCAACAGTATTAATCAAATCGAAAAGAACCTTATAGAGTAAGAAACTTGTTAACGTTAATGAGAGAGAGAGAGGCGGAGGAGGAGGAATTATTTTATTGATATATAATTAAAGTGATAGTGATGCTATGTTTCCCAGACACCATTCACTCAGGGTTCTCTGTTCACCCAACACAGGAACTCTGTTGTTCTTCCCGTGTTCACACCGGCTGGTCAACATCTTCGAGTCTTCATCATTGACGATGGAGCAAAAACAATGGATCGCAACGCCATGGCTATTATCACCGCTTCTAAGCAACTAGTAAATGAGTATGTAGGAAAAATATCTGTCAAAGTCCAGTAATATAAAAATACTATTTATAAAAGAAACAAGAGATCGTCATCGTCCGTGGGATCGTTCTTCAAACATGTCCTCGTCAGAGTTAATCCGACGGCAAAACTTGCTTATGTCGTTATTTATTCCCTTATCTATATGGTTTATGTACTATATTGTGAACAACAAGGATCCCACAACACTGATTCTTTGTGAACACTGCTTGTGACGCGTCCCCACTCTCATCTCTTCCCCATTTATACAAACTCTGCTGTCCGATTTTTGTAAAACCGTGCTGAGATTCATTGATCAATAATGGAGTCCATCAATTTTCCCCACCGTTGAGATTAGGCTAATTAGCCTATAATTTGAAGCTAATGACCTATCTCCCGTTCTGTAGAGAGGTATCACATTTGCCATTTTTCTCTTATCCGGCACAATACCAGTTTGTAGTGATCTGTTTGAAAGACTAGCTAATGGTTTGCTAAATTCCTCCTTTCATTCCTTTATAACCCTTGAGAACAGTTCGTCAGGGCCCGTTGATTTGTTTGGTTTTAATCTATTCGTCTGAGAACCACGTTACTATTAACATTGACCATACATAGCTTATTTTCTTCCTTACCTATATAATTGTATTTCTCGAATTTTGTTAGTATCATCTTGCGTAAAAACCGAAAGGAAATAAGTGTTGAAGACGGCACACACTTTGTTGTTCCTGCAGTAAGCTGACCTGACCAACTGTCAAGTTGGACTACATCTTCTTAATAATCTTCCTCTTATATACCTGAAGAAAAAACTTTTGGGATGATTTTTGATTACCTCGCTACTTTAATTTCATAATCTCTTTTGCCTTTTTTTAATTCCTTTTTTTATTTCTCATTTTAATTGACTATATTTGATTCTCTTGTAAATGCCTCTCTTTTGACCTATGAGATATTTTATCCTATTGTTTATCCAGTTAGGGTAATCTTTGTTTGGTCTAACCTCAAAATTATTAAATAAGAGATTCTTTGTTAGCAAGAATCAAGTCAAGCAGGTTATTCCTTTTAATTGGTTCCGTCCCAAACTGTTTTAAAAAACAATTCAGTTTAGCTACAGTTAAAATTTCTCATTAAAACAACTTTTTCGTGTCTTGACGCCTTAGTAATTTCGTAACATAGAAGTCTACTGTGTTCCCTATCAAGGTTTAGGTGCAAGGGGGTCTGTCGCTTCCATTTTTATATTTTGTCTAATGAAATAGTTTATATGTCGTGCCGAATAGGTAAAACTTGTGATTTTGGCTTAAATAGTAACGCTCTTCTTGCCGAATAAGGCAAGCTAAAATTTGTGTATTCAATAATTTCGCAAAAATCACTCTGAACCTAACTAAAATATATTTCATTGTGTTTGTTTATTATTAAATTATTGTAAACTTATCTAAAATATATTTAGTTGGATTAGGCTATATTAAATATCGCTTGTTATAATAATGTTAGGTAAGTTTTCTAAGGTTCTTTTGGTACAAAATTATTATTTTTTACATTAACATAAATGAGAAATATGTATCTTTAAACGTATAAGAGAAAATTTTAGAAAGGACTTAATTTTAAATGAGTTCTTGCTAATTGACCAGTTTTACTTATTCGGCACGATATATATATATATATATATATATATATATATATATATATATATATATATATATATATATATATATATATATATATATATATGTATATATATATATATAAAATAATAGAGCATAAAGTATAGGACACAATAGATTGCCACTTACTTATGAGAGTTAATTCTTGTTTCACATTCACAGTTTTACATTAACACGGAGTCAAGGATCATTTGGCCTGAGGAACATGCCGGTGAGTGGTACAAGTCTTGAAAGTATGTGTCCTCAGGTTCCCACCTGTCCCAATCCCAACTCCAAGTACCGTACTGCTGATGGATCCTGCAACAACCTTGCTAACCCTACCTGGGGCAAGAGCAACACTCCCAACCAGAGGATCTTACCACCAACCTATGATGACGGTCAGTGTTGGATGCATTAATGGTCAATATTTGTTTTTTTTATGACGTTTAATTATATTTGGTTAATAGAACTGATTCACGAAATCGTAATAATAGTAATGCAAACCCCACAGGTTCTGTGATTTTTTTAGAAAGTATAATTTTGTTTTCATGATCGTTGTATTCAGAGAGAAGAGCTAAACCCGCTGGTGATCACATAGTGCCTAAGGTATGGTAGGTAAGAATAATAATAATAATGTAGGTAGTAGGTTGGTAGACAGCAACCACCCAGGGAGGTACTACCGTCCTGTGGTAGTAGGTTGGTAGACAGCAACCACCCAGGGAGGTACTACCGTCCTGTGGTAGAAGGTTGGTAGACAGCAACCACCCAGGGAGGTACTACCGTCCTGTGGTAGTAGGTTGGTAGACAGCAACCACCCAGGAAGGTACTACCAACCTGTGGTAGTAGGTTGGTAGACAGCAACCACCCAGGGAGGTACTACCGTCCTGTGATAGTAGGTTGGTAGACAGCAACCACCCTGGAAGGTACTACCGTCCTGTGGTAGTAGGTTGGTAGACAGCAACCACCCAGGAAGGTACTACCATCCTGTGGTAGTAGGTTGGTAGAGAGCAACCACCCAGGGAGGTACTACCATCCTGTGGTAGTAGGTTGGTAGACAGCAACCACCCATGAAGGTACTACCGTCCTGTGGTAGTAGGTTGGTAGACAGCAACCACCCAGGAAGGTACTACCGTCCTGTGGTAGTAGGTTGGTAGACAGCAACCACCCAGGAAGGTACTACCGTCCTGTGGTAGTAGGTTGGTAGACAGCAACCACCCAGGAAGGTACTACCGTCCTGTGGTAGTAGGTTGGTAGACAGCAACCACCCAGGGAGGTACTACCGTCCTGTGGTAGTAGGTTGGTAGACAGCAACCACCCAGGGAGGTACTACCGTCCTGTGGTAGTAGGTTGGTAGACAGCAACCACCCAGGAAGGTACTACCGTCCTGTGGTAGTAGGTTGGTAGACAGCAACCACCCAGGAAGGTACTACCGTCCTGTGGTAGTAGGTTGGTAGACAGCAACCACCCAGGAAGGTACTACCGTCCTGTGGTAGTAGGTTGGTAGAAAAGCAACCACCCAGGGAGGTACTATCGTCCTGTGGTAGTAGGTTGGTAGACAGCAACCACCCAGGGAGGTACTACCGTCCTGTGGTAGTAGGTTGGTAGACAGCAACCACCCAGGGAGGTACTACCATCCTGTGGTAGTAGGTTGGTAGACAGCAACCACCCAGGGAGGTACTACTGTCCTGTGGTAGTAGGTTGGTAGACAGCAACCACCCAGGGAGGTACTACCATCCTGTGGTAGTAGGTTGGTAGACAGCAACCCCAGAGGTATACGTCCTGTAGGTTGGTAGACAGACCGGAGGTACTACCTCCTGTGGTAGTAGGTTGGTAGACAGCAACCACCCAGGGAGGTACTACCGTCCTGTGGTAGTAGGTTGGTAGACAGCAACCACCCTGGAAGGTACTACCGTCCTGCCAAGTGAGTGTGAAACAGAAACCTGTAACTGTTTTACATGATGGTAGGATTGCTGGTGTCTTTTTTCTGTCTCATAAACACGCTGGATAACAGGTATATCTTGCTACTTACACCTAGGTCACACTACACGGGCATGTACATGCATATATATTCATTCACACATCTAGGTTTTTCTTTATCTTAATAGTTCTTGTTCTTCTTTATTTCTTCTATTCTCCATGGGGAAGTGGAAAAGAATCTTTCCTCCGTAAGCCATGCGTGTTGTATGAGGCGACTAAAATGCTGGGAGCAATGAGCTAGTAACCCTATCTCCTGTAGAAAAATACTAGAAAAGAGAAGAAGAAAAACTTTATAAAACTGGGATGCTTGAATGTGCGTGGATGTAGTGCAGATGATAAGAAAGAGATGATTGCTGATGTTATGAATGAAAAGAAGTTGGATGTTCTGGCCCTAAGCGAAACAAAGCTGAAGGGGGTAGGCGAGTTTCAGTGGGGAGAAATAAATGGGATTAAGTCAGGAGTATCTGAGAGAGTTAGAGCTAAGGAAGGGGTAGCAATAATGTTGAAGGATCAGTTATTGAAGAAGAGGGAATATAAATATATAAATTCAAGGATTATGTGGATTAAAACAAGGGTCGGATGCGAAAAGTGGGTCATAATAAGCGTGTATGCACCTGGAGAAGAGAGGAGTGTAGAGGAGAGTGACAAATTTTGGGAGTTAAGCGACTGTATAGGAACCTTTGAACCAAGTGAGAGAGTAATTGTGGTAGGGGACCTAAATGCTAAAGTAGGAGAAACATTTAGAGAGGGTGTGGTAGGTAAGTTTGGGGTGCCAGATGTAAATGATAATGGGAGCCCTTTAATTGAACTTTGTATATAAAGGGGTTTAGTTATAGGTAATACATATTTTAAGAAAAAAAAAAGGATAAATAAGTATACAAGATATGATGTAGGGCGAAATGACAGTAGTTTGTTGGACTATGTATTGGTAGATAAAAGACTGTTGAGTAGACTTCAGGATGTACATGTTTATAGAGAGGCCACAGATATATCAGATCACTTTTTAGTTGTAGCTACAGTGAGAGTAAAAGGTAGATGTGATACAAGGAAAATAGAAGCAGTAAGTAAGAGAGAGGTGAAGGTTTATAAATTAAAGGAGGAGGCTGTAGGGAAAGATATATATACAAGTTTTGGAGGATAGATGGGCTAGTGAGAGTATAGGCCATGGGGTCGAAGATGTATGGGGTAGGTTTAAGAATGTAATGTTAGAGTGTTCAGCAGAAGTTTGTGGTTATAGGAAAGTGGGTGCGGGAGGGAAGAGCGATTTGTGGAATGATGTAAAGAGCGTAGTAAGGGAGAAAAAGTTAGCATATGAAAGGTTCTTACAAAGTAGAAGTGATGACAGGAGGGAGGAGTATATGGAGAAAAAGTTTCGTAGTGAGATTAATAAGTTGAAGAAGCCTAGGGAAAGAATGGATTTGATAGTTAAAAATAGGAGAGGAGAGTTATTAAATGGATAGTTAGATGTATCTGGAAGATGGAGGGAATATTTTGAGAAATTGTTAAATTTTGATGAAGATAGGGAAGCTGTGATTTCGTGTATAGGGCAAGGAGGAATAACATCTTGTAGGAGTGAGGAAGAGCCAGTTGTAAGTGTGGGAGAAGTTCGTGAGGCAGTGGGTAGAATGAAAGGGGGTAAGGCAGTGGGGATTTATGGGATAAAGATAGAAATGTTAAAAGCAGGTGGAGATATAGTTTTGGAGTGGTTGGTGCTTTTATTTAATAAATGTATGGAAGAGGGTAAGGTACCTAGGGATTGGCAGAGAGTGCATAGTTCCTTTGTGTAAAAGCAAAGGGGACAAAAAAGTGTGCAAAAATTATAGGGGAATAAGTCTGTTGAGTATACCTGGTAAAGTGTATGGTAGAGTTATTATTGAAAGAATTAAGAGTAAGACGGAGAGTAGGATAGCAGATGACCAAAGAGGCTTTAGCAAAGGTAGAAGGTGTGTAGACCAAGTGTTTACAGTGAAACATGTAGGTGAACAGTATTTAGATAAGGGTAAAGAGGTTTTCGTGGCATTTATGGATTTGGAAAAGGGTTATGACAGGATGGTTAGGGGAGCAATGTGGCAGGTGTTGCAAATGTATGGAATAGGAGGTAGGTTACTGAAATCAATGAAGAGTCTTTATGAGGATAGTGAGGCTCAGGTTAGAGTATGTAGGAGAGAGGGAGATTATTTCCCAGTAAAAGTAGGCCTTAGACAAGGATGTGTGATGTCACCATGGTTGTTCAATATATTTATAGATGGTGTTGTAAGAGAAGTGAATACTCGGGTGTTGGCAAGAGGTGTGGGGTTAAAAGATAAAGAATCTAACACAGAGTGGGAGTTGTCACAGTTGTTCTTTGCTGATGACACTGTGCTTTTGGGAGATTCTGAAGAGAAGTTGCAGAGGTTGGTGGATGAGTTTGGTAGGGTATGTTAAAAGTGAATATAGGAAAGAGTAAGATGATGATAACAAAAAAATAGGTGACAAAAGATTGGATATCAGATTTGAGGGAGAGAGTATGGAGGAGGTGAATGTATTCAGATATTTAAAGGAGCGGACGTATCAGCACATGGGTCTATGAAAGATGAGGCGAATCATAGAATTGATGAGGGAAAAATGGTGAGTGGTGCATTAGGAGTCTGTGGAGACAAAGAACTTTGTCAATGGAAGTAAAGAGGGGAATGTATGAGAGTATTGTTATACCAAGACTCTTATATGGGTGTGCAGCATGGGTGGTGAATGTTGCAACAAGGAGAAGGCTGGAGGCAGTGGAGATGTCATGTCTGAGGGCAATGTGTGGTGTGAATATAATGCAGAAAATTCGTAGTTTGGAAATTAGGAGGAGGTACGGGATTACCAAAACTATTATCCAGAGGGCTGAGGAGGGGTTGTTGAGGTGGTTCGGACATGTAGAGAGGATGAAACAAAATAAAATGACTTCAGTAGTGTATAAATCTGTAGTGTTGGGAAGGCGGGGTAGGGGTCGGAATGGTTGGAGGGAAGGGGTAAAGGAGGTTTTGTGTGCGAGGGACTTAGCAAGCGTGCGTGAGCGTATTAGATAGGAGCGAATGGAGACAAATGGATTTTAGGACTTGACGTGCTGTTGGAGTGTGAGCAAAATAACATTTGTGAAGGGATTCAGGGAAACCGGCAGGCCGGACTTGAGTTCTGGAGATGGGAAATACAGTGTCGGCACTATGAAGGAGGGGTGTTAATGTTGCAGTTTTATAACTGTAGTGTAAGCATGCCTCTGGCAAGACAGTGATGGAGTGAATGATGATGAAAGTTTTTCTTTTTCGGGCCACCCTGCTTTGGTGGGAGACGGCCGATGTGTTAATAAATAAAAAAAATAATAATATCTTTATTTACTACAAGTGCATGTACAAGGTATACAGGTCTAGCTGACATCAATGACATACTACTATATAGAAAGCCTCTTGTTATGCAGAGCATTTCGAGCAAATTAGGTCAGTTTTGTCCCAGGATGCGACCCACACCAGTCGACTAACACCCAGGTACCCATTTAACTGATGGGTGAATATAGGCAACCGGTGTAAAGAAACACACCCAATGTTTGACCTAAGGAAGGGTAGGGTAGTTCCAGCTCTTAGTGACCAGAGTTTCCAGCATCAAGGCACTCTCCTTCAAGGGTCGTTTGTCATGAACAATGGGAAAATTTCTGATGAATGGATCTTTGGACGTTTTTTTTTTATTAAGGTCTTCTGCTGGCTTATTGTCTACTGCATAATAAATAAGGACTTTGTCAACTATGACATCTATGGTTATTTATATTTTTACTGATAACATTTACTTATATTTAATTTGAGATAGCATTGAGACTAGTTGCTGGTATTTATTTATGGGAAATATGGAAATTTTTTAACGTATGTTGAGCTTTTGGTAAATTAACGAGACCTGTGGGTGGCTTTTTTTGTTTGGTTATTGAGGATACTTAGTGATGTATAATTAAAATTCTTAACCATATGAATGATTTCCCTTAACAATTGCCAGTCTCAGTGAACCGTAAATACGTGTCTCCACAGGAGTGTTTGAGCCTCGCTCCAGAGCAGTTGATGGCTCTCCTCTCCCCAATGTGCGTCGCATTAGCAGCAATGTTTTACTAGACGTAAACCAGCCAGATGAGTCGTACACCTCGTCCCTCATGGTGTGGGCACAGTTCATTGACCATGAATTTGCTCATGTTCCTTTCCCTACTATGGGTAAGACAAGTTTCCAAAAGTTACTGTTGCTCTTGTCTATGATGCTTACATGAGAGTTTTCACAGAACTCGGGAAAGTTACAGATATATTCTTCAATTACAGGGATTACCAAACTGGGGTATGCGCACCACCCACTGGTATGCACACCCCCCACTGGTATGCGAAGGGATTTTCAGGGGTAAAGCGAGTGAGTTAATGTAATTTGTAGTCATGTTATTATCTGTGATTTTCTTAAATTTATTTATCCATTAAAACTTCCAAATATTGAGTCATCTGTTTGTAATGAAAATGGTTCATTGTTGTACTTACACAAAAGTACAAAGAAATATATTCTTATTGTAAAGATATAGTCAAGATATAGCACCATTATATCGCAGCTCTGCCTGAGAGAGTGAGCACTGAGCAGTCTACTCACGGAATATCTCAGCAGTGAAAATATTTCATGTTTTGAAAAATTGTTTGCAGTTTATGCCTAAATTTTCATCTTTATTTAAAAATATATGTTCTCTTTCTTAATACTGAGCCTAAATAATATTTTTTAAAAGTATCTTTATTTTCATTTGCATATAATTGTTCACCGTAACAATTTAAGTGTAAAAAAGTAAACTTTTATTTAGAATGTTTATCTTTTTCCTATAGGACCTATACTGTTGCAAAGGGAAGCTATACAATACTCCTGTTTAACAGTGAATCTGTTGTTTTGTCTTGAAGTCTTTATCCCGGACACTAAAAGTTATTCCTCGCATGTGTACAAAGGGGTTCACGACTAATAACACAGAGTATCAAGGAGTGCATGATCAACAGAGGCTTGGGAACCACAGTTCTACTCTATTACACAAAAACAACAATGTTTACACTGCAGTATTTGTATAAAAATCGCCAATATTTATTTTGCTTATATTGAAACTGATTATACTGTTGTACACTCAGATAATGGAGAAGGAATTCAGTGCTGCCCTAATGGAACACTGGTAGCCCCAGCCTTTCGTCATCCTAGGTGTTTTCCAATTGATCTTACTGGTGACCCCTTCTATGGTCCCCAAGGCAGAACCTGCATGAACTTCGTCAGGAGCATGGTGGCCGTGGGCGCTGGATCAGAATGTGTCTTTGGCTATGCTGAGCAGGTTGGTACTATCACTGATACAGTGTTCACTCTCAGTACATAATTGTATCACATTTGGAATGTATGTTTTTATGATGTTATGACTGCTAATGTGACGTCGACTATCTATATGCGGATTTTCTTAGCCTCTTACATTTGCACCCGACTCTACATCTGCTCCTGTGACGCACACACTTGATAGTCACCTGTGAACTGCTTACATTATATAGAGTAAGAATTTCATTATATGAATTATTATTTTTAATGACTGGACTGATTTTAAAATATTTGTTTAAACCAGAGATGTAATATAGTTGAAGCTCATAGCTGGGTGCGTCTTGTGACTCACCCTACAACAGTACACAGCTGGCACCGGTGCGTCTTGTGACTCACCCTACAGCAGTACACAGCTGGGTGCGTCTTGTGACTCACCCTACAACAGTACACAACTGGGTGCGTCTTGTGACTCACCCTACAACAGTACACAGCTGGGTGCGTCTTGTGACTCACCCTACAACAGTACACAGCTGGGTGCGTCTTGTGACTCACCCTACGACAGTACACAGCTGGGTGCGTCTTGTGACTCACCCTACACAGTACACAGCTGGGTGCGTCTTGTGACTCACCCTACAACAGTACACAGCTGGGTGCGTCTTGTGACTCACCCTACAACAGTACACAGCTGGGTGCGTCTTGTGACTCACCCTACAACAGTACACAGCTGGGTGCGTCTTGTGACTCACCCTACAACAGTACACAGCTGGGTGCGTCTTGTGACTCACCCTACGACAGTACACAGCTGGGTGCGTCTTGTGACTCACCCTACAACAGACACAGCTGGGTGCGTCTTGTGACTCACCCTACAACAGTACACAGCTGGGTGCGTCTTGTGACTCACCCTACGACAGTACACAGCTGGGTGCGTCTTGTGACTCACCCTACAACAGTACACAGCTGGTGCGTCTTGTGACTCACCCTACAACAGTACACAGCTGGGTGCGTCTTGTGACTCACCCTACGACAGTACACAGCTGGGTGCGTCTTGTGACTCACCCTACGACAGTACACAGCTGGGTGCGTCTTGTGACTCACCCTACAACAGTACACAGCTGGGTGCGTCTTGTGACTCACCCTACAACAGTACACAGCTGGGTGCGTCTTGTGACTCACCCTACAACAGTACACAGCTGGGTGCGTCTTGTGACTCACCCTACAACAGTACACAGCTGGGTGCGTTTTGTGACTCACCCTACAACATTACACAGCTGGGTGCGTCTTGTGACTCACCCTACAACAGTACACAGCTGGGTGCGTCTTGTGACTCACCCTACAACAGTACACAGCTGGGTGCGTCTTGTGACTCACCCTACAACAGTACACAGCTGGGTGCGTCTTGTGACTCACCCTACAACAGTACACAGCTGGGTGCGTCTTGTGACTCACCCTACAACAGTACACAGCTGGGTGCGTCTTGTGACTCACCCTACAACAGTACACAGCTGGGTGCGTCTTGTGACTCACCCTACAACAGTACACAGCTGGGTGCGTCTTGTGACTCACCCTACAACAGTACACAGCTGGGTGCGTCTTGTGACTCACCCTACAACAGTACACAGCTGGGTGCGTCTTGTGACTCACCCTACAACAGTACACAGCTGGGTGCGTCTTGTGACTCACCCTACAACAGTACACAGCTGGGTGCGTCTTGTGACTCACCCTACAACAGTACACAGCTGGGTGCGTCTTGTGACTCACCCTACAACAGTACACAGCTGGGTGCGTCTTGTGACTCACCCTACAAGAGTACACAGCTGGGTAGCGTCCTTGTGACTCACCCTACAACAGTACACAGCTGGGTGCGTCTTGTGACTCACCCTACAACAGTACACAGCTGGGTGCGTCTTGTGACTCACCCTACAACAGTACACAGCTGGGTGCGTCTTGTAGCTCACACTACAAGAGTACACAGCTCCTGAAGCTGATGATGTGAAGGAAATGTAACATTGTTTCCATGGGAGGAACCAGTGATGTGCTGTGTAATCATGGAGACCTGCGTATAGTTAGCAGGAACAAAGAGTAACAACTGTAGGTGATCTTACACACACACACGTACGGTATCCTAGGCCAACTCTAATATAAAGATTACATCTGTGTAGATTCCTTCACGACATACCTATACGACGATAGAACTTTTATATTACTTTATAAACTCGGTGGTAAACAATCTTCCAGCACATCACTCACTGTTTCCATGGCTGGACATGGACTCTCGTCTCTTGTCCACACAATAAAATATCAAATTCATTATCTTATTGGTTAATTTTGTGGGAAATATGATAAAATAATCTGTAACATACATATAGAGATACTTTTATTAGTTAATAAAGTGCTGTCTAGCTACTTGAACTTATCATAGGAGTCACGTACAACGCAGATATAAGTCAAGTCTCATCTCATATGAATCCAGTTATATATTTATAAACAACCTCTGAATTACTTTATGCCTTAAACTTTCATTATAGTTTTGAAACCTAGTTATATTACATGTACACATAAAAAAAATGTGGAAATATTTTTCCACACTTTCATTTACTTAGAATAATGTATTTTTTTGCATTAATTTCATCTTTCTGCCAGTGCTTATTACAACAGTAATTCATCTCTGTTTTCCGAAGTAAAGAAATAAATAAATAAATTGTTAAGATGGGATTCTTCTGATGATATATATGTTGAGATATTACACTTAATTGCTCGGCTCCTGAGAGTGAAAAATTACAATTAATTATTAATAATATCCTCCTACTTCAGCTTTTCTGTTTTAAATAAGTATGGTAAACTTTATTTACAGAAGGTTCTCTTTAAATGCTTCTACAGATTATTATTCATCTGTACAATAACTACAACAAATAAATAGGCATACACTGAATGTAAATGTTACATATTTAAAATAGGATAACCCAAAAGGATCTAAGAGAGAAATTCACATTTTTATGAAAATTTGTATTACATGTTGACACTAATTAAAGTTTTGTACCTGACACAGCTGAACCAACTTACACACTGGATAGACGGCTCTGTCATATACGGCTCCACTGCTGACCAGATGCGCAACTTAAGGTCCTTCAGGAACGGACTCATGAAGATCTCTGGTAACAACCTCCTACCCATTAACAGCAACCAGGGAGGAGACTGCGAGGCTCGGGAACGTGGAGCTCTGTGTTTCACCGCAGGTTCGTCCCTTGTTGAAATGTACACTCAGATTATAGGGTCTTATTTTAGTTAATTAAATATCCTCATAGCATCTCGACTACTTTGGATGATTGTTAGGATCATTATTGTGATAGTATGTCTACAAGAAAGATACTCTGTCGCACAAGTCTCTTCATTTTATCAATACTGAATGCCAGTGATACACAATAACTAGATGTATTTCGGTAAGCAAGGTATCCTAGTATTGCATAACCTCAGTCCCCTGTACCTCAGTGCACGATAATGAAATAATAATAATAATAATAATAATATCCTTATTTACTATTAGTACATGTACAAGGTATAAAGGCTAGCTGACATCAATGACGTATTACTATAGTAGTATGTCATTGATGTCAGCTAGGCCTTTATACCTAGGTCAGTTTTGTCCCAGGATGCGACCCACACCAGTCGACTAACACCCAGGTACCCATTTTATTGATGGGTGAACATTAACAACCGGTGTAATGAAACAGTGCAGATTGAGGTGTAAGTCTATAATGCAGTTAAATATTATTGTTAAAGATCTAAACCTTTCCTAGCGCCCTACCCTTCCCCTCCATCCCAAATATATGCGCCCTCCTAGTCATCTTATTTTTCCACCTTCCTCTCTAAATGTCCAACCACCTCAACAATATTAATCTATAAGAAGGTTCCTATGTGTCAAATTCATAAAATGTTTCATCACTTAAGGCATAGTATAAGCATGACACTGTATAACCCTTGTGGGTTTAGCGCTTAATTCTGACTGTAATAATAGTAATAGTAATAAAAATAATAATATATGAACGACAACACAGTTCTAAAACGCTCGAGGTTCACATTTATTCTGAAAAAGAAAAAAATGCAGTTGATGTTTACACTGCACTTCGTATTTGCCGACCCCGAGATAATAAAAAAAATGCCCAGATCAATGCTAAGAATAAATATATTATTCAAGAACAGCCGAATTTTCATAATAATCTTTCCACTGACTCACGATTTGCATTAATGTACAATTTTACTTAAAATTTTATACACTGCAAGAATGTACCTATGGATCAACATATCGCTCACAAATATACATTACATTATGTTCATATCTTTACCTCCTAGATAACTTGGTAACAAATTAAACACTAATGATTTACTGTAAAATTCAAACAATAACATTGCACTATTATTGTTATGAAGTATAATATATGCTCTGGGCATCATTATAGGTGACTCGCGAGTGAACGAGCAGCCTAGCTTGACCGGCCTTCACACCCTGTGGGTGAGACAACACAACCGTGTAGCTGGAGAACTTCAGAAACTGAACCCCCAGTGGTCGGACGAGGCTGTCTTCCAGGAGACCCGCAGGATCATCACTGCCCAGGAACAACACATCATTTTTAACGAGTGGCTCCCTATTATCTTAGGTGAGTGGCGCGATAAACAAATGTGCCTTAGGGTCTTTGTAGTTTGAACATGTTAATTATACATTGTGTTAATGCTCTGTGTACAATGCATTCACACTAAAGGACTCATATCTTTTGTTCATTTTGGATTACATGTCCTGGTTTCATTCATTTCAAACCCTTATGTTCGTCCAAATTGTCGATATCTGAGAGTATGTTGAGCTTTGTAATCCTGTCTTCCTATCCCTTCGGCCAACAATGTGATGATATTAAGCTCTTCATGACTGCACTTATTTCAGGTTCTTAGTATGTAGCAATAACTATGAGCAGATCTGTGAACATGAGAGTGAACATGTTCGTTCAGCATAGTGATATAAAGTCAGTTAGTTCACCAAATCAAATCGCTGGCCCACACATGGCTCCACATTCATTCTATTCCTTATTCGTATATCTCATAACAATAAAAAGCTTTCAGATGAGCTGAGGTAGGTAACAGATCTTAGCTTGTAAATACAGGTAATAACTCTTAATCTAATCCTGTAAAACCCTTTTGTGGCACAGCCATGTGTTTTTGTGTGTAATGTAAACAAGCAGAGAGAAATATACAAATAAATATTCGCATTACTTTCAGGAAAAGACTTTATGAAGGCCTTCGGTCTGAATACACTTCCATCAGGCTTCAGCAACGACTACAACCCCGGCATCAACCCCAACATGAACAATGAATTCTCCGCAGCTTCCTTCAGGTTTGGACACACCCTCGTGCAGGGAATTCTTCGGTGAGTAATATATTGTATATAAGAATATCTTTATTTCTACAAGTACATATACAAGGTATACAGTCCTAGCTGACGTTAGTGACATACTACTACGTAGAAAGCCGCTTATTATGCTGAGCATTTCCGGCAAATTAAGTCAGTTTTGTCCCAGGATGCGACCCACACCAGTCGACTAACACCCAGGTACCCATTTTATACTCATGGGTGAACAGGGACAGCAGGAGGCTTATGCAAACACGTCCTTAAGGTTTTCCAGTCGTACCGGAGATTCGAACTCCGGACCTCAGTGTGTGAGCTGAGTGCGCTAGCGATCAAGCTACTATGTAGTAGTAGGTAGTAGGGAGGTACTGTACTACCATACTGCTAAGTGAGTGTAAAACGGAAGCCTGTATTTGTTTTACATGATGGTAGGATTCCTGGTGTCTTTTCTGTCTCATAAACATGCAAGATTTCAGGTACGTCTTGCTACTTCTACTTACACTTAGGTCACACTATACATATACATGTACACGTTTATGCATACACACTCGTCTGAGTTTTATTTTATTTTATCTTAGTTATTGTTCTTATTACTTTTCCCTTCATATCCATGGGGAAGTGTAATTAGAATCTTTCCTCCGTAAGCCATGCATGTTGTAAAAGTCAACTAAAATGCCGGGAACAATGAGCTAGTAACCCCTTTTCCCGTATAACTTACTAAAATGAAACACAAGAAAACAGTCAAGGTGGGATGTTTGAATGTGCGTGGATGTTGTGCGAATGATAAGAGATGATTGGGAACGTTATGAATGAAAAGAAGCTGGATGTCCTGGCTCTAAGGGAAACAAAGCTGAAGGGGGTAGGTGAGTTTCAGTGGGGAGAAATAAATGGGATTAAGTCAGGGGTTTCTAATAGAGTTAGAGCTAAGGAAGGAGTAGCAGTAATGTTGAAGGATAAGTTATGGCAGGAAAAGAGGGAATATAAATGTATAAATTCAAGGATTATGTGGAGTAAAATAAAGGTTGGATGTGAAAAGTGGGTTATAATAATCGTTTATGCACCTGAAGAAGAGAGAGGTGTAGAGGAGAGAGAGAGATTTTGAGAAATGTTGAGCGAGTGTGTGGAGAGTTTTGAACCAAGTGAGAGAGTACTTGTGGTTGGGGATCTCAATGCTAAAGTGGGTAAAAATGTTGTAGGGAGAGTAGTAGGTGAATTTGGGGAGCCAGGGGTAAATGAAAATGGGGAGCCATTAATTGAACTATGTGTAGAAAGGGATTTGGTAATAAGTAAGACAAGGTTTATGAAAAAGAGGATAAATATACAAGATATGATATGGCACGTAATGAAAGTAGTTTGTTAGATTATGTATTGGTGGATAAAAGGTTGATGGATAGGCTTCATGATGTACATGTTTACAGAAGGGCAACGGATATATCGGAGCATTATCTAGTTGTAGGTACAGTTAGAGTAAGAGGTAGATGGAACAAACAAACAAAAAAAAAAAAAAAAATTGGTGAAAGTTTATAAACTAAGGGAGGAGGAAGTTAGGGTAAGATATAAGCAACTATTGGCAGAAAGGTGGGCTAGTGCAAGTATGGATAGTGGAGGGGTTGAATTGGGATGGGATAGTTTTAAAAATGCAGTATTAGAATGTGGGGCAGAACTTTGTGGCTATAGGAGGGTGGGTGCAGATGGAAAGAGGAGTAATTGGTGGAATGATGATGTAAGGGGTGCGATAAAAGAGAAAAAGGTAGCTTATGAGAGGTTTATACAAAGAAGTAATATAAGAAGGGCAGAGTATATGGAGATTAAAAGAAACGTGAAGAGAGTGGTGAGAGTGCAAAAGGAGAGCAAATGATAGAGTGGGAGATAAAATGTCAAGAAATTTTGCTGAGAATAAGAACAAAAATGGAGTGAGATAAACAAGTTAAGAAAGCCTAGGGAACGAATGGATTTGTCAGTTAAAAACAGAGTAGGGGAGTTAGTAGATGGGGAGCTGGAGGTATTGGGTAGATGGCGGGAATATTTTAAGGAACTTTAAGATGTAGATGAAAAAATGGAGGCAGTAATTTCATACACTTGCCAGGGAGGTATAACATCTTCTAGGAGTGAAGAAGAGCAGGATGTGAGTGTGGGGGAGGTGCGTGAGGCATTACGTAGAATGAAAAGGGGTAAAGCAGCTGGAACTGATGGATCATGACAGAAATGTTAACATTCGTCGCCCAGCTCTCGCCGCAGCAGGTTGTCTGGTGCTGGCCTCTGGTGGTGACAACAGAGACCTTGGATATTTTCACTACAAAATGGCGACGGCGTTCAGACGGAGGATAAACACTGTATGTGTTGAGTTGGTAAAAGGGGCTGTGTACCCTTCGACGGCAGCTGTTATCTTGCCCACCGTTCTACGAGACGTTTATGGATTAGATAATGAGGACATCTATGGGATTGCGCTCAATGGGAGTACAAGAATCTTCGTGAAACTGTCGTCCACCGGCGTTTATGAGAGGTTGGTGGAGACATATGAGGAAGTATGCATGCCTATCAATGCTACCTTGGAAGTGAAACTCAAAGATGTTTCTAAGCACTATACATATGTCAAAATTCGTAATTTGCCGTTCGAAGCGGATGAGCAAGACATCCGGCATGTTTTCAAGGATTATGGAGTCATCCACTATGCAACGATGGGACAATGGACTGAAGGAATCTATGAGGGATTCAGGAAGGTTCCTTTACCCTCAAGATGACCCTGAGGCGGGCCATACCGTCTTTTGTGGTCTTGGAGGAGTTTAGAACTCAAGTTTATGTGACCTACGCAGGTCAAAGACGGACATGCAGACTCTGTGGTTCCTATGGACATATTGCTGCAGAGTGTGACAGGAGGCAGGGACAGCAATATGGTACAAGGAATGTGGTGAATGTTACGGAAGTGGAGCCACTGTACGGGTTGAGGAAGTGGTAGTGGCGCCCAAAGGCACATGGAGTGAGATTGTGAAAGGCCCGGAGGAGATATGTCGTACTTTGCCAACTGTGTCGCAGGACACAGCGGTGCTGGAGACAGCAGTACTGGGTGGTCACCCAGCCTCGGTAGTCACCCAGCCTGGGTGGTCACCCAGCCTCGGTGGTCACCCAGCCTGGGTGGTCACCCAGCCTGGGTGGTCACCCAGCCTGGGTGGTCACCCAGCCTGGGTGGTCACCCAGCCTCGGTGGTCACCCAGCCTGGGTGGTCACCCAGCCTGGTGGTCACCCAGCCTGGGTGGTCACCCAGCCTCGGTGGTCACCCAGCCTGGGTGGTCACCCAGCCTGGGTGGTCACCCAGCCTGGGTAGGAAACGGCCGACGAGTTAAACAAAATATTCTGTGTTGCATCGGTAGATTATCTGATAATGTTTTAATATTAATTAATTGTATTTACTATAAGAAACTTAATGTAGATATTTTTAAGGTTGTTACAAAGTAATGAGTATGTTAGAACATTGTCCACATCTCCCAAATGTTTCTAAGATCTTTTCTCGAGTACTTCTTGTAGGGTATTGTGAATTAAAAACATATGTGGTTGAACACATAAATTGTTTCATTGAAATATTTGTTTACTCTTCGATGGTTACAGATTGTTTAAGACCAATGGCGGTGTTGACACCGTCAGGCTCCGAGACCACTTCAACTCTCCTCATCTCATTGAGTTGGAAAATCGACTGGACGATGTTGTTCGAAGCTTCACACAGCTCGCCATACAGAAGTTTGACTCCTTCATCACGCAGGATTTGTCGAACCATCTGTTCCAGGTGATAATATATTTCCTTAGAAATCTGCAATGGTACTAATAAAAAAAAGTACTCAAAATATTGTAACCAGAATAAACAGGTGAAAATGTTACCCAGACCTACAATGACATTTCTCTCTCTCTTTGCCATACATTCATTGACCATTTTATTCTATTTTAGAATAGAATAATTCTATTTTAGAACAGAATATCTTCCGTTAAAAAATAGAATATGTAATCATAGTTAAGCGAGACGCTGGGAGTGAAGCATGGAGTGTGTGTCCGTCATACAGGAGCCACCGTTGTAGGGTAGTGAGGGCCTCTGCTGCACCACTTACCTCTTTAACAATGAACAAGTGCATAGAAATCCATATACTCCGGGTCCACAAAGCTATTATAGCTCAGGGATTGTTATTTATTGATCAGGATTAGTGCTTATTTCAAGGTAATGAGCGCGTGAGGTGTAAACACTTTATGAATCTTACTGTTATTCCATTTACCTAAATATTTATATAAACATCAGTGTGTTAAATTTTCCTCTTCTATGCCTTCACTTGTTCTTTTATTGTCTAATGTCAATAATTCTGATTGATCTATAATAATGACGCATGCACAAACCCTACGTTACTACTGCCTCTCCTGAAAATACAGTAATTGTTTTATAACAGACTCCCAGGTTCAACTTTGGCATGGACTTGATGAGTCTGAACCTTCAGCGTGGCCGCGACCACGGCATCGCCACCTACAACAGCTTCAGAGAGATCTGTGGTCTGCCGCGCGCCCGTACCTTCAACGACCTCACAGACCAGATCAGTCCTGAAGTAAGTGCTGCTTCTGGTTTCTTCTTACTTCGTATGTATGACCTCTTGCACATGTGCTCATTTATTATTCCATATTTTTAAATCTAATTACCGTGCTGTTAACGGCATTATTATTTTCCTTTAATTAAAAATGTTTGCATGTTAAGTTGCTGAGATATTACATATATATTACATATAATACATATGTAATACATGTAATACATCATTCTAATTTATGTTACTAAACAAAACAGAACGTTCAAAAACTGGCCCGAGTTTACAAGAGCGTTGATGATATTGACTTCTTCGTGGGTGGAATCACTGAGAAGTCTCTCCCTGGCAGTCTCCTGGGCTGGACCTTCCTCTGTGTCGTGGGAGACCAGTTCGCCAGACTCAAGAAGGCAGATCGATACTTCTACGACCTCGCAGGACAAGCAGGCTCCTTTAACGAAGGTAAGATATAACAGAGTTTAATGCATACAAAAAGAAAATCTAATTACTCTTACATCAAAACGAACTTATGAAATTATCTGAACTCATTATTATAAAGTAGATATAAACTACAATTGTTCACATTCTTCCTTATTAATATTTTATACACACACACACACATATATATATATATATATATATATGTATGTGTGTGTGTGTGTTGTGTGTGTGTGTGTGTGTGTGTGTGTGTGTGTGTGTGTGTGTGTGTGTGTGTGTGTGTGTATGTATGTATGTGACTCACAGGTAAGATATATGCACAGTGCTTTCTGTAACAGAGATGGGAATGTTAAGACAGAGAGTGTGCTTCCCTGGAGCTGGTGTTGACATAATCAACAGGTTGGATAATATTATGTCAGGTAATGCGTAAAATCCATCATCTGTCTTAGTCCTAGTAGAAATTATATCGGGAAGGACAGGAGACAATAGCTGCTGGATAAGTACAAGTCAGCCATAGATGTAATTAAGTCTAAGGGAGGGGTCCCAATCATATGTAGCATCTTGCCTAGAAGAGGAGTGGGCAATGAAAGGATGTCTAGGGCAATTGGTGTAAATTGCTGGCAAGACAGGCACTGCAAGTAATTTGCAATTCCATTCACTGATAACTGGGCCAAATTTTATAGCAAACATATGTAAGCAAAGGATGGGGTACATCTCTCAGGGGCCAGCTCGATTGAGGGGGCCATTGCTGACTTGTCTAGGACTTTAAACTGATAGATTATAGAGGTATGGGTGTGTGTGTGGGAAACAATCAAGCTGCAGTACAAGGGATGAAAATAGCAGATATTACCAATATACCTCAGGGATATGTTTAATAGACAATATTTAAAATAAAGTTGCTTGTAAAGGCAAAGCAATTGATCAACAAAGAGAGATAGTAGAGGGTAGAGAGTGACTAGCACCCTTAAGGTTTACTATACTAATAGTAGGAGTCTAAGAAATAAGATAGATGAACTAAGATTACTTGCATGTTCAGGTAATATAGATATTATTGCTATAACGGAGACCTGGTTCAACCTGAAAGATAGAGAAATGCCTTCTGAATGCCACATACAAGGCTATAAACTATTCCACACTGATAGACTCAACAGGAAGGGTGGAATGGCGATGTATGTCAAAGATAATTTAAAATGTTGTGTTAGACAAGATATAAGATTAGAAGCATCGGACACAGAATCTGTTTAGTTACAGTTTCTCGAGGGTCGTGACAAATTAATTTTGGGTGTGATTTATAGGCCCCCAAATCTTGATAGGGAATACATCAAGCTGCTATGGGATGAAATTCATAAGGCGTCTATATATGAAAATGTCGTGTTAATGAGAGATTTTAACTTTAGACAAATTGATTGGAACAATATGACGAAATCTTGACTCTAGTGACTTTCTTGATACGTTTCAAAATTGCCTTTTAAAACAGTTTGTGACAGAACCAACTAAAGGAAACAATCTGTTAGACTTGGTTCTTGCCAACAAGGAATCACTAATTAATAATCTTGAGGTTAATGATGAATTTGGGAAAAGCGATCACAAATCACTTAGTTTCAATATATCATGGAATTACCCAAATAACTGCAATCAAGTCTGTCCCAGGCTTCCGCTTGGCCGATTTCATAGGACTGAGAAATTACCTGGGTGGGCTAAATTGGTACGACCTGACTATGAGTCAGGTAGGTGGTGTTGGTTGCCAATATGACCTTTTTCAGAGCATAGTTCTAGCTGCCCAGACAACTTTTGGTCCGAGTAAGAAAATTAGATCAACCAAAAATGAACCCAGATGGATAAACAATAGGCTAAAACATCTCATTGGCTAAAACATCTCAATAGGCTAAAACATCTCATCATGTACCATGTACCACTAGGTACATGATGTTTGTCGGATTGTTTGGTACAGTGGTTAAGAGCATCGTGAATCTTCATTTGTTTCCCATGAGGCAGGCTAAAACAGCATCGGGTTCGATCCCAAGCTAGCCACACTTTATTATTGCTTAAATACCACTTGTTTGTGGTTGCATATATATATATATATATATATATATATATATATATATATATATATATATATATATATATATATATATATAAATGCATGTGTACTCACCTATTTGTTGTTGCATGGGTCGAGACTCAGCTCCTGGCCCCGCATCTTCACTGACCGCTACTGGGTCCTCTCTCTCCCTGCTCCATAATCTTTATCATACCTCGTTTTAAAACTATGTATGGTTCCTCCCTCCACTACATCACTTGCCAGACTATTCCACTTCTTGACAACTCTATGCCTGAAGAAATACTTCCTAACATCCCTTTGACTCATCTGAGTCTTCAACTTCCCATTTTGACCCCTTGTTTCTGTGTCCCATCTCTGGAACATCCTGTCTCGGTATAAACCTGTGTTAACCATATACTGTAATTTTACACTTCCATTGTCTTATTAATGCTTTACTTGTTGTTAACTCTTGTTTTACAGCTCAATTGCAGCAGATCCGTCTTTCCTCATGGGCCAGGATCATGTGTGACAACTCCAACATTGAGGCCGTCCAGCCACTCGCTTTCAGGCAGACCAACAGCAGATTGTAAGTTAAGTTTAGATATCGTTGTTCAGTGGGTCACCTATGCTATTAGCGTCCAGACTTACACATTCTTAACAGAAGTAGAAAATATTTTAAGTTGTATTTAAATATATTTGATAGTATCAAATGTATTCACTACTAAAAGTTATGAACATTATTTATGCATCATAGTAAACATCTTTTTCTTGAAATAACTTGAGTTTTTTGTTGCAGTAACCAACCAGTGTCGTGCAACAGTGCCAACATCCCACGACCTGCCTGGACACCTTGGCGCGGGGAGAGAGTTGCTGCCTAGCTCTGATGGCCTCTAGCCCATCTAGCTATTCTTATGGTTCCTTTCTTCTAGTTTCTTTGATAGTTCCTTGTTTCTATCATGGGTATTATCTCTTATTAATAATTCCTTGCTCCTCTCATGGTTCCTTGCTCCTCTCATGGTTCCTTGCTCCTCTCATGGTTCCTTGCTCCTCTCATGGTTCCTTGCTCCTCTCATGGTTCCTTGCTCCTCTCATGGTTCCTTGCTCCTCTCATGGTTCCTTGCTCCTCTCATGGTTCCTTGCTCCTCTCATGGTTCCTTGCTCCTCTCATGGTTCCTTGCTCCTCTCATGGTTCCTTGCTCCCTTAATAGATCTTAGTTACTCTTACAACTCTTTCCTCTTAGCTTTTCTGATGACTGTTACTTTTCTTATGGCTTCTTGATCCTAGCTTATTTGATAATTTATGGTTCTTAGCTCCTTAAGTGGCTCCTAGCTCCTTTAGTGGCTCCTAGCTCCTTTAGTGGCTCCTAGCTCCTTTAGTGGCTCCTAGCTCCTTTAGTGGCTCCTAGCTCCTTTAGTGGCTCCTAGCTCCTTTAGTGGCTCCTAGCTCCTTTAGTGGCTCCTAGCTCCTTTAGTGGCTCCTAGCTCCTATGATGTTGTTTGCTCTTTTTGTTATTAGATCATTTTATTGTGAACCATCACCTCAATTTTTGAGTTCTAGTGTATTATGAATTACACAGCTCACAAAAGATTTTCATTACACTCCAATAGATAAACGATATTTTCTTTGGATATTGCTGAATTACATTTTTATTGGTTGCATTTCCATTATTTAATATTCCTATCTAAGTGATGAAAGGATAGACATAATCCCAAGATTTAAAATATTTTATTTGTAAATTGAAATTTGTCATTGTGGAGTTTGAATCTGTCTCTGAGGGTTTTGTGTTTTTGGATATTCTAAGACATGTCCTCTTAAGTAGTTGTCCTTTATACGTTGTCCTAAATCTTGTAGTTGATATGATTCAGTGACTTTATATTCAATGAACTTCAGAAAGATGAAGTTCGTGCAGGATGAAGAGTAGATACCACATTATTACTGGTCTGTGACCAGGCCTCGTGGTGGAGCAGGGTCTGATCAACAAGGCTGTTACTGCTGGCCGCACGTAAACCGACGTACGAACCACATCTGATCAGTTACTGACTATAGGTGTCTGTCCAACTCCTTCTTGAAGACAGCCAGGTCAGACTTTAGTAGTGACTTCCTGGTTAACCAGGCTGTTGCTGCCAGTGGTTAGCAAGCCTACTTAGCCTGATCTGTCACTTTTACTAGGTAAGGGTCCAGTTTGCTCTTCAAGACACACGTTACGACAAATTCAAAACACAGCATTTCTGATCTGGAGACATTTTCTTGAATAATATTACAAACAAAGAAAAAATCATGGTTTTATTTGTGATTTCCTCAATGATATTTATTGCAGGAGAGAGAACATCGACTGTATCTTCATGGTATAGAAGTTTCACCACTGGGAGGCAAAACTTCCATAAAAATGAAGATACCCAGATGGTTCACATGTGCCTAATTCAACAACAGATTTTGTTGATAGACTCCAATACATAACAGAAACAATGTACTTCATTATTTTACGTACAAATATTAACTGGAAGCTTGAAACATGTTATGAAAGTCAAACAGTATATTTAAATTTTAATCGTGATGTTCCTTAAAAGGGCTAATCAGTTTATCTAACATAGAATGAGAAACAACCTGAAGACATTGTAACAATCTGAAGACATTATAACAATCTGAAGACATTGTAACAATCTGAAGACATTGTAACAACCTGAAGACATTGTAACAATCTGAAGACATTGTAACAATCTGAAGACATTGTAACAATTTGAAGACATTGTAACAATCTGAAGACATTATAACAATCTGAAGACATTGTAACAATCTGAAGACATTGTAACAATCTGAAGACATTGTAACAATCTGAAGACATTGTAACAATCTGAAGACATTGTAACAATCTGAAGACATTGTAACAATCTGAAGACATTGTAACAATCTGAAGACATTGTAACAATCTGAAGACATTATAACAATCTGAAGACATTATAACAATCTGAAGACATTGTAACAATCTGAAGACATTGTAACAATCTGAAGACATTGTAACAATCTGAAGACATTGTAACAATCTGAAGACATTGTAACAATCCAAGTTACTTTCTGGCGATTTTTCCCATAACAACAAAGTTAAATTATTAAGATAAGTGTTGTATGACCCTCTGAGTCATGAACATATAATAAATACTTCTAAACGTCATTTAATTTAACGGCAAAATTGAATGCTGACCAGGAAGGCGCCAACCCACACTCACGCCACGAAGGCGCCAACCCACACTCACGCCACGAAGGCGCCAACCCACACTCACGCCACGAAGGCGCCAACCCACACTCACGCCACGAAGGCGCCAACCCACACTCACGCCACGAAGGCGCCAACCCACACTCACGCCACGAAGGCGCCAACCCACACTCACGCCACGAAGGCGCCAACCCACACTCGCCTCTTTTTCCATGGCCGGGAAAGTCAGGCAATGGACTTTTATATTACTGATGATACAAGATTCTAATGCTCTGTTTATTCATGCGAGAAATTTTAACCATTCAATTGATTTGCAAAATGCTGAGAAAGTTATATCCAGTAAGTCTATGGTCGACACGAATATAATAGAATCATGTTTCATAAAAATACTTTTGAAATTAATATGAATATTGTTTTTGGTTTATATAAATTGGATTCAATTATAATTAATAAAATTTGGGAAGAATTTAAGATTAGACAATTTTTTGGGTAGAATATAGGGTGTGTTTCACGGCTCACCGACTACCTACCTAAATCATCATAAAATGTCAGGTGTTGTTGGTGGCAGTGAGGTGTAGTCTCGTCCTTATATGCCTTCCTGTTAACCTTTTATTTTTATTGTTTCTTGTTAATGTGAGACGTCACGAACGCGCTCGGAATTTCACTGTGGTTGTTCTGCATATTGTGATATCACCTGTTTTCTGTGATCTTTATATATATATATATATATATATATATATATATAGTAGTAGGTTGGAGACAGCAACCACTCAGGAGGTACTACCATCCTGCCAGGTGACTGTGAAACAGAAACCTGAAACTGTTTTACATGATGGTAGGATTGCTGGTGTCTTTTTTCTGTCTCATAAACATGCAAGATTTCAGGTACGTCTTGCTACTTCTACTTACACTTAGGTCACACTACGCAAACATGTACACGTTTATTGTATACACACTCATCTGAGTTTTCTTTGATTTTATCTTAATAGTTCTTGTTCTTATTGCTTTTCCCTTTCATATCCATGGGGAAGTGGAATAAGAATCTTTCCTCCGTAAGCCATGCGTGTTGTAAAAGTCAACTAAAATGCCGGGAACAATGGGCTAGTAACCCCTTTTCCTGTATACTTACTAAAAGAAGAAGAAGAAAATCGTCAAAGTGGGATGTTTGAATGTGCGTGGATGTTGTGCGAATGATAAGAAAGAGATGATTGTAGATGTTATGAATGAAAAGAAGCTGGATGTCCTGGCTTTAAGTGAGACAAAGCTGAAGGGGGTAGGAGGAGTTTCAGTGGGAGAAATAAATGGGATTAGATCAGGGGTTTCAAATAGAGTTAGAGCTAAAGAAGGAGTGGCAATAATGTTGAATAATCAGTTATGGCAGGTAAAGAAGGAATATAAATGTATAAATTCAAGGATTATGTGGAGTAAAATAAAGGTTGGATTGAAAAGTGGGTTATAGTAAGTGTTTATGCACCTGGAGAAGAGAGAAGTGTAGAAGAGAGAGAGAGATTTTGGGAAATGTTGAGTGAGTGTGTGGGGAGTTTTGAACCAAGTGAGAGAGTAATTGTGGTTGGGGATCTTAATGCTAAAGTGGGTAAAAATGTTGTGGATGGAGTAGTAGGTAAATTTGGGGTGCCAGGGGTAAATGTAAATGGGGAGCCATTAATTGAGCTATTTTAGAAAGAGGGTTTGGTAATAAGTAATACATATTTTATGAAAAGGATAAATAAATATACAAGGTATGATATGCACGTAAGGAAAGTAGTTTGTTGGATTATGTATTGGTGGATAAAGGTTGATAGTAGGCTTCAGGATGTACATGTTTATAGAGGGGCAACGGATATATCAGATCATTATTTGGTTGTAGCTACAGTTAGAGTAAAGGTAGATGGGACAAAAGGAAAATGGCAACAGCAAGTAAGAGAGAGGTAAGTGTATAAACTAAGGGAGGAGGAAGTTAGGGTGAGATATAAGCAACTATTGGCAGAAAGGTGGGCTAAATGCAAGTAGGAGTAGTGGGGGTTGAAGAGAGTTGGGATAGTTTTAAAAATGCAGTATTAGAATGTGGGGCAGAAGTTTGTGGTTATAGGAGGGTGGGCAGGAGGAAAGAGGAGTGAGTGGTGGAATGAAGAAGTAAAGGTGTGATAAAAGAAAAAGGTAGCTTATGAGAGGTTTTTACAAAACAGAAGTGTTAGTAGAAGAGCAGAGTATATGAGAGTAAAAGAAAGG
>WNWK01016806.1:0-43981 GCA_009830355.1 Cherax destructor
GTGCATGAAAGTTTGTGCATACGTCTGTATGAAAGTGTGTGCATTTGTATGGGTCTAAGTATTTGTGTATACTTTTGTGTTAGTGTACTCACCTAATTGTACTCACCTAATTGTGGTTGCAGGGGTCGAGACTCAGCTGCTGGCCCCGCCTTTGCTGTCCCGCTACTGGGTCCTGTTCTCCCTGCTCCATGAGCTTTATCATACCTCGTCTTAAAACTGTGTATGGTTCCTGCCTCCACTATATCTTCTCAAGACTATTCCACTTCCTGACTACTCTGTGGCTGAAGAAATGCTTCCTAACATCACTTTGACTCATCTGAGTCTTCAGCTTCCAGTTGTGTCCCCTTGTTTCTGTGTTCCCTCTCTGGAACATCCTGTCACTGTCTACCTTGTCGATTCCCCGCAGTATTTTGTATGTCGTTATCATGTCTCCTCTGACCCTTCTTCCTCCAGTGTTGTTAGTCCTATTTCCCTCAACCTTTCTTCATAGGACAGACCCCTGAGTTGTGGAACTAACCTAGTCGCAAACCTTTGCACTTTCTCTAGTTTCTTTACGTGCTTGACCAGGTGTTGGTTCCAGACTGGTGCTGCATATTCTAGTATGGGCCTGACGTACACGGTGTACAGTGTCTTGAACGATTCTTTGTTAAGGTAACGGAACGCTAATCTTAGGTTTGCCAGTCGCCCATATGCTGCCGCAGTTATCTGGTTGATGTGTGCCTCCGGAGACGTGCTTGGCGTTATTTTCACCCAAGGTCTTTCTCCTTTGCCGAGGTTTGTAGCCTTTGTCCGCCTAGCCTGTATTCTGTCAGCGGTCTTCTTTGCAGTTCTCCGATCTTCATGACTTTGCATTTGGTGGGATTGAACTCGAGAAGCCATTTGCTAGACCAGATGTCAAGCTTGTCCAGGTCTGTTTGAAGTCCTGCTTGGTCCTCCTCCGATGTGATTCACCTCATTAATTTCACATCATCTGCGAACAGAGACACTTCTGAGTCTATCCCATCCGTCATGTCATTTACATATACCAAGAATAACACTGGTATTAGGACTGACCCCTGCGGTACGCCGCTCGTCACAGGCGCCCACTGTGATACCTCATCACGCACCATGACCCGTTGTTGCCTCCCTGTGGGTATTCCTGATCCATTCCAGTGCCCTTCCTGTTATACATGCTTGTTCTTCCAACTTCTTACTAATCTCATGTGAGGAACTGTGTCGAAGGCCTTCCTGCAGTCCAGGAAAATGCAATCAACCCACCCTTCTCTCTCTTGCCTTACCTTTGTTACGTTATCATAGAACTCTAGAAGGTTTGTTACACAGGATTTGCCTTCCCGGAATCCGTGCTGTCTGGTGTTTATTATCCTGTTCAGCTCGAGGTGCTCCACCATTCTTTTCCTGATGATTTTCTCCAGGACTTTGCACACTATACATGTAAGTGACACCGGTCTATAGTTTAGTTCCTTCATTCGCTGCTCAGCCTTGGCTGTGGCAGGTGCTCCTGACTGCTCACTTGTTGTGCTAAGGCAGTTGGTGTATTCATAGCAAGATGACAACACAGTTTCGGAGAAGAGTGAATACTGTCTGCGTGGAACTCATAAATGGAGCCATTTATCCATCGAATGCTAATGTATTGCTGCCGGCTATCATTCGAGACAAATATGGCATTGCAAATGATGATATTTATGGCGTTGCGCTCAATGGCAGTGCAAGAATATTCATCAAATTGACGACTACCCAAGTTTATGAAGCACTCGTTGATAAGTTCGAGGACAAGTGTTTGCAAGTAAATGCTACAGTGGAAGTGAAGTTAAAAGATGTTTCCAAACAATACAAATGGATAAAGGTCAGAAATTTGCCATTTGAAGTGCAGGAACTGGATGTAAAGAATGCTTTCAAGCAATATGGAGAAATACATGGCTGTTATGGGTCGTTGGACTGATGGTTTATATGAAGGTGTACCTGAGGGATCATATAGCCTTAAAATGTCATTACGAAGAGAAATACCTTCATATGTAGTGTTACCAGAATTCAGAACACAAGTATATGTAACATATGCTGGTCAACAACGGACATGTCGTATATGTGACTCGTATGAGCATATGGCTGCTGCATGTAATAAACGACAAGGACGGCGTCTAGATGAGGAGCGTACGAGTAAGGACGGACATGAAGAATTGCATGAATCTCAGGACGGTGTGGGCGTGGTCGCAACTGCAAGATGGAGTGACATAGTAACACAGTCGATGGAAACGTGTAAAACGCTTCCGGTGAACACACAGGCTGCAATGGGAACAATTGCAGAGGAAGCAGAACTTGATTTGGGTATGAGGAGGTGATTCCTGAGTTGGTGAGTGGATTATTGGATAGTTCGCAAGGGACAAATGAGATTTGCTCTGTGGAAAAAGCTGAAGAGATTTTGAGTGTAGTGGGGGCAATGGGAGATAATAGTCCAGATGATGGAGGATTGGAGTTGCACGATGTGCAGGTTATTGTTCATAATGAGGATAGGGAAACTGATATGGAAATTCATAATGATTCAAGGAAACGAGCCATGGCATGAGTGATGATGATGTACTTACCCCTGCGCAAAGGTCCTGTAAAAAGTGTCTGTTGATGTACCGCAAAGGCCTTTGAAAAATAAGAAAAGGGGAGGTGATGTACAAGAAGTGAAGAATATGGGTAGAACGGTAGTAATGGACAAAGTAGTTTGGTAATGGAAGGAAAGAGAGTTAGTAGATCCAGAGGAAACCACCTCTATTGTTTTCAGGAGCATCACGTTAAATGTTAATGGAGCTATGGCGGAGGTAAGAAGGAAGTGGATAGAGGTGTGCATGAAAAGATACGCAGTGGATGTGGCCTTTATACAAGAGCATAATTGTCGATTGGTAGAAATTTGATTGTGCCGGATTATAGAGTGTATGCTGGTGTTCTGGGTCTTTCAAGGGTGGAGGGCGGTTTTAGTGAAGGAGAATAGCCCTTTTTAGTTGTTGAAGTGGGAAGAGGGTAGGGAGGAGGGTTGTGGAGTAGACGGGGTATGGGGGGGGTGTTCTGATTGCTTTCATTGGCGTTTATTTACCAGCCTAGCGTTAGAAGTGTAAAGGAAGAGTTTGTGAGAGAACAATTAATTTATTTTGAGAGGATTGCCAGAGGTAGTAGTATTGGGGGTGATTGGAACTGTATCATACGAGAAAAGGATGTAGAACCAAGGGGAGGTGGATGTGTGTTGCGTGTTTTTGCTGATGTTTTGGGTAGTGTAAGTTTAGTGGATGTAGTTGCAGGGGTGATAATGTAGATTTTACCTTTATAAGGGGGGATATGCTGCGAGGTTAGATAGGATATATGTTTCTAGGATGGTTAATGTTGGTACGGTTACGAGTGTGGATGTTGGATTTTCAGACCATAGAGGGGTGTTAGTTGACTTGGAATGGTCAGGAATGGTCAGGTGGGTGGCTGGCGATTGGAAATTGAATGTGCAATTATTGGAAGGTGAGGAAGCAGTAATGGGTTTCGGTGAATGGTGGAAGTGTGTGTGGGCAAATGGGAGGTTAGAAAGGATATTATTGCATGGTGGGTGAATATAGCGAAGCCAGCTATTCAGAAATATTATAGGATGAAAGGTAGAGAAGAGGCGCAATGGAAGTATGGGTTACAGAAGTATTTGGAAGGACAATTGGCTGAGTGTTGTTATGGAAGAACGGATAGGCAAGTAGTGGAAATGAGAAATATCAAAGATAAATTGCAGATGATTCATAATGAACGTTTTGATGCGATTCGTGTGCGTGGAGGCATGAGGAGGTGTTGTGGGGGATAAGCCCTCTATGTGTGTATTGAAAATATAGGAAAAGTAGACAAAACATGTTGATAAATAAATTGGAGGTGCATGAGACAATGGGCGTGTATCAGAAGGGGCATGTTGTGCGTACGACTGACGCCATGAATTTATATGCGAGTGCATGGTACGGGGAATATTTTAGGAAAGATCTGAGTGGAACTAGGATGAGTGTTAAAACTGCGAGTGAAGAGATTTTGAGTAGTGTAAACAATATTGAATAAAGAGGATAGGATGGAGATGGAAGGTGTTATAAGTGAGGATGAGGTGTGGGTTGCTTTGAATAACATGAGTCTGCGTAAGTCACCTGGGGTGGATGGCTTGCCGAGTGATTTTTATGTTGCAAATTGGGATGCGTTAAAGGAATGTGTAGTGAGGTTGTTGAATGAGATGAAAGAGACTGAATGCATGGGAGAGTCGCAAAGAACGGGAGTGGTAGTGTTGATACGGAAATCAGGTCTGGATGATACTATTAGGAATTATAGAGCATTGTCGATGATGTGTGCAGATTATAAATTGTTTGCTAAGGTATTGGGAATAGGATAAAAGTGTGTTAGAGAGGGTGATAGAGAAAGGACAATATGGTATTCCGGGAGAAGTGTTACAAAAGGTTTGATGAGTATTCGAAAATTTATTGATGAAGGCGAGGGGGTGTTTTGGCTGTAGATTGGAAGGCGGCGTATGATAGTGTAGATCATCGGGAAATGTTAGGGGAAAATTTATGAGGAAGCAAGGTTTTGGGGATGAAATAGTGAGATGGGCGGAATCATTGTATAGAGATGCTAGAGTGAGAGTGCAAATAAATGGAATGATTAGTAAAGCTGTAGGCATGGGAAGGGACTGCGACAGGGGTGCCCTTGTCGCAAATTCTTTTGCTTGTCTGCAGAATCCGATGTATTGTTTAGTTAGACATGGTGTGAAGCACCTTAAGGAAGGTATGGATGGTGAAGCTGGGATAGTTGGATATGTAGATGATACAACTGTTTTGGTTACGAATGAGGAAGCGTTAACACGAGTGAATGAGTGTTTGGGAATATTTGGCATGGCGACAGGTTTAAGCATTAATAAGGATAAATCAAAATTGCTTGAGATTGGAACGTGGGGAGGTGGAGGTATAGGGGGGTATAGGTGTGGTTGGAAAGTAGTTGATAGTTTAAAGGTTTGTGGAATTGTGTTTAAAGATAATTTTGAGAAGCAAGACTAGTTAATGCAAGGAATGTTTTAAAAGGTACTTTAAGTAGAATGAGTGGATGGAGTAGGGGTGATGGGACCATACATCAGAGAGTCATAGCGGTGAACACGCTATTATATAGTAAAATATGGTATGTGGCTGGGATTTACCCAATTTTAAGGGCGGATGTTGTGGCATTTGCGAGGAAAGTTATGAGATTTGTCTGGGGATATGGGAGACATTGGCTGAGTAAGGAATTGGTGATGAAAAAGGTGTGTAATGGGGGATTGGGGTTAATCAACTTAGAGGTGAGACTTATGAGTATGTATGTCAAAAGTTGTTTTTTGGCAACGGGGGGGGTGAGGGGCAGACGGGTTGGAGATGTCATGAGACATTTACGTGCATGGTGGAGTGGTAAGGATTTGGTACATTGTGAAGATATGTTGAGAATTCTTATGTGCGCCGGAAATCCGAGGAATATTCTAGTCCGACGTTTGGAAAAAGCAGGGAAGGTAAGGGAAGTAGTCGAGGGAATAGCTACTTTTCCAGTGTATGATTGGAAAAGTATCTGGGGTGGGTTAAAAGATCTGAAGATAAAGCCAAGGGTGAGAGAAGTTATGTATCGGTTTTTGCATGGGGTTTTGGCCTCTAAGGCGGTATTATATAAAATGGGATTAACTAGGGATGCTTGTTGTGGAATGTGTGGGGAAGAAGATACTGCTTATCATGGGGTTTATTTTTGTGAGCAATTGGGAATTATTAGGAATGGATGAAACATTTACTTAGAATGATGGGAGGGGGAGGGATACACCCTTTGAGGTTTATAGGTATGGATATAGGTGGAGTGCAGAAGGAAGTTAGGAGGGCTTTATTATATTTGGCGGTAGATTTTGTATATGTATCGTGGGGAATGAGGGGGATGTCAGGAAGGGAGAGACTGAATGCTATTGCGGCGAATATGTATAGAACTAAGTGTAGGAATAGTTTGATATATGGCATTGCGTGGGGTAGGTGTTTTCCTGGTAGTTACAGGGATTTTACAGTTAGGCAGCTGGTAGACTTAAGTTGATGTGCGTAGATGAAACGGGGCTGTTCTCCTTCGAGTTGAGACTTTTGTTGTGGATGATAACGTGGGAATGCTTGAGGTTTGTTGTGGATGATAACGAGGGAATGCTTGAGGTTTGGTTGGATATAGATTTGAGGGAAGGAGTGACGGGTGACAATTTATAGATGAGTTCTATGACTTAAAGACTAATAAAGAGTTATCATGGATGATGATTAATTGGATGTGATGATTTTTAGACGGATTTGGGACTCAAGTGGGGTATGTTAGAGGTGGTTTGACTCGAGGATAATGATAATGGTAGTAAAAGGACATGATTAATATATAAATTTTGGAAGTACACCTATACATTGAGTCGAGTAAATTTATTTGTAATTAATTTGTAATTGACCTTTGTGTAATTGCATCTTGTTATTATAAGTATTATGGTAGAATGGCCTGGTTCTGTTTATTTATAATTATTAAAATTTTGTTAGATTGTTTACATTTAGGGAAGTAATTAATTATTGTACATTAAGTTGTCGTTCATGAATGTAATGATATCCATTGGCACATGTCGTTGTATATATATGTTTTTATAATATTATATATAAAAAAAACAAAAAGTTCTTGCACAATGCGTGTGTGCCTAGGATATCTTCCTTATTATTGCTGGATCATATTATCAAGGGATTTAGTTGTAGTTGTAGGTATATCATTGTATGTTTTTGAACCCTTTGGGGTTCCCTATGTTTTGTTTAGTTAGGTGTTTTTTTTTTTTTTGTGTAAACTTTTTGGATTGTATATTATATATGCTTGTTGTAATATGTATATATTGCTTATGTGTCAAACCTTTGACTAACGGATGCCCTTCTGGTCATTTAAATTTTCCTTAGTTTTTCCTCCGTGGCTTTGTTCTGGATTTGTGTGTGTTAACAAAAGGGGGGGGGTTGCTTTGCGGTACTTTTTAGGATCAGTAATCATTGTTTTGTTTTGTTCCTTTAATTAGGAGGGCTTTGGATCCTTTATTTTGTGAGACGGAGCTTTGTAAAAATTTTGTATCATTTAGCGTGAATTGTGCTGCTCAGTATGGAGATAATATGTGTCTTAAATATATTGTACACGCAATTTAATCAGTATTCATTGTTTTGTGTGATGGAGCTTAACTTAAGAATTTTACAGTTTTAGGGGTTTATATAGGATCAGGATTTTTCATAGTGTTACTTGTCTTCACACTATAGGATTTTGTAATTCATATATTTTTCTATGTCAAGTGTGAGAGTACCTTATTTCAGTTTTACTTGTTCTCTAGAGAAAGTGTTTCTATGTGATTAATTCTGGATTTACATAAGGTTTAGATGTGCAGGTCAGTGAGGCCTAAGTGGAGATGGTAAAATAGTTATTGATGGGACTCATGTGAAGGTTAAATTATGTACTTTTATAGTGCACGTGAAGTTTTTTGTGTAATGCCATGAGCATGGATAGGCTGCATGTGGAATTGAGGTTTGGAATTTTGTATATTGTTATATACTTCTATAATGTAATATTAAATGTATTGTAATGTGTTTTAAATAAAATATAAAAAAAAAAAGTTCCTCTTTTCTGTCTCCTTTTTTAAAGATGGGGACTACGTTGGCATTCTTCCATACCTCAGGTAACTGCCCATTTTCAAGGGATGTTTTGAATATTATTGTAAGTGGCACACTCAGTACCTGTGTGTGTGTGTGTGTGTGTGTGTGTGTAATGATACACATAAAGATACCCCAGTGTTGCACAAGTCTCATTCTTCAATCTGTAGACTGTCTAAACCATTTATATATTTTGTTTGTGCATTTATGCATGTGTGTATGTATTCTTGTGTGTATGTATGTTTGCACCTCCACACCTGTCGTCTAATAAGGAAGCAGAGGGGTTCGTAAGTTGTGGGAGTCATTTAAGGATGATGGTAAACGTGTGGAGTGCGCCAAGAACGTTATAATTTATTCAGCGTTCATTACACAACCAGTGGTGTGCTTTCTCGACCAGCGAACTGGCAATTCTGAGTATAGCAGTTCTAGGGCCCACTATTTTATTAATTGTCCGGCTCAGTCAACCAGTAGCACGAAAGCTGTCCTGTGTTGCCCAGTTGGTGAAGTAGTGGTAGTTGCAATGATGCATCGTGTAGGGAACAATAGTGGTTGTTGCAACAGTGTTGGATATGGTGGTAGTAGTAATGGTGGTGATGTTTGTGGGAGGGTCAGTCATTGTGGGGAGGGGCATTTTTTGTGGGTGATATGATATAAATGATTCAGAAAATCGACAATTTGAAGAATGAGACACTTGTGTGATATTTGTGAATCTGTGATGTTAACAGGTTTTTTTATATACCAGCAGCAACAGCAGAGTTGATAGTGTTAGCATTGTTATGGGTGAAATAGTGGTAGTAGAGATACTAGTTGTTGTTAGTAGAAGCGCCATTATATCCAAGTTATATTCACAAGTTAAAAATAATATGATAATAGTGGTGGTAATACTTGTGATGATGGTAGCAGTGGTGGTAATACCTGTGGCGGTGGTGGAAGCAGTGGTGGTAATACCTGTGGTGGTGGTGGTGGTAGAAGTGGTGGTAATACCTGTGGTGGTGGTGGTAGTAGTGGTTGTAATACCTGTGGTGGTGGTGGTAGTGGTGGTAATACCTGTGGTGGTGGTGGTAGTGGTGGTAATACCTGTGGTGGTGGTGGTTGTGGTGGTAATACCTGTGGTGGTGGTAGTGGTGGTAATACCTGTGGTTGTGGTGGTAATACTTGTGGTGGTGGTAGCAGTGGTAGTAATACCTGTGGTGGTGGTAGCAGTGGTAGTAATACATGTGGTGGTGGTAGCAGCGGTAGTAATACCTGTGGTGGTGGTAGCAGTGGTAGTAATACCTGTGGTGGTGGTAGCAGTGGTAGTAATACCTGTGGTGGTGGTAGCAGTGGTAGTAATACCTGTGGTGGTAGCAGTGGTAGTAATACCTGTGGTGGTAGCAGTGGTAGTAATACCTGCGGTGGTGGTAGTAGTGGTGATAATAGATGTGGTGGTAGTAGTAGTGGTAATAGCTGTGGTGGTAGTTGTGGTAATACCTGTGTTGGTGGTAGTACCTGTGTTGGTGGTAGTACCTGTGGTGGAGGTAGTAGTAGCATTGATGGGGATCCTAGAATATAGAAGCTCACAAATTAATAAATATTATATAATATACTTGTTGATACAAAAGAGTTTAGAAATAAAAACATGTTAAGTATCGTGGGCAACATTTTTTATTAACAAGTAAACAATTACAACCTCAACACACAATTATCAGTTAAAAAACAGACATGTATTTTTTTTAACATAATCGAAGTAGGAACTCAGTCTGGTTGATCAGTAAACTTGTAATTTGTAAAATAAAAATCGCAATAACGGTAAAGTTAACATGTTAAGGGACGGACAGCGTTCCACCCACTTAAAACCACTCATAAAAGTGGCTCACAACTGGCTTGTTAGGGGCGCCGCCCCGCCTCCCCTCGTTCCCAGAATCATCAGGAAGTTACAGAAGCCAATGAACCACATAAGTCAATATGCCACATAAGTCACTGTACCACAAGTCACTGTGCCAGAGATGTCACTGTACCACAGAAGCCCCTGCGTCACAAAATTCACTGTGCCATAGAAGTTACTGAGTTATAGACATCACTGTACCAGAGAAGTCACTGTACCACAGAAGCCAGTGTTCCACAGAAGTCACTGTACAACAGAAGTCACTATATCATGTAACTACCACAGAAGACAACAAGCCATGTCACCCAGTGTCGCTGGACTGAGGGGAAGAAGCCTCACATTTTTACGAAAATGTGGGGAATCCTATGCAATGGGCAACAAATTGAAAGAATTTGTCATGGGGGGGGGGACTTGTTTTTCAGCCCAGCCTTATCTCTGGTATACTACCCCCCCCCAGGACGCAACCCATAACAGTCGACTAACACTCAGGTACATAGTGCTAGGTGAACAGCAGCAGGTGTAAGGAAATATGCCCAATATTGCCACCCGTCCCGGAGATCGAACCACTGACACTCGACGTGTGAACTGAGTGCACTGCCAATCGAGCAACGGGACACGAGAGGAAATACTTTTCAAATGGGGAGCTCAGGCAAAAATAAAAACAAAAAAAGAAGGGAGATTTTAAGTCCTCTGTAACGCTTCAGTAAATTCCCATGTTGCCAGAAGTTACTAAAAAATATTATGGCCTTTTATTGGTTGTAAAAGACGTGGTGATGCAGACAAGTTGTAAATAATAACACTCGTAAGGCTGAGCACATTTTTTTAGTTGGAACGTTTTGTCATAAGTGAGTTTAGTCTTTGAAACCGAAGAGATATAAGAGGTTTAGAAAACAGAGAAGTTGAAGAATGAGACATTTGTGCTACAGTTAGGAATTATTATTAGAGGAAACGTTTCGCCAGCCATTGGCTTCTTCAGTCGAATACAGAAAAGAAAGGTGGAAGATTAAAAAGGAGTTTGAGGTAATTAGTCCCTTAGCCTAGAGTCGATATGTTCATTACATCAATCTTGGTGGACTGAACACATCGACTCAAGGCTGAGGGACTGATCACCTCAAACTCCTCCTCATCTTCAACCGTTTTCCTCTTCACTGGACTGAAGAAGTCACTGGCTAGCGAAAAGTTTCCTCAATAATTTTCCCAAACGTTGCCTAAGTGTCTCATTCTTAGAACTAAAGACCACTCGTGGCGAAACGTTTCCTTTTATATAAATGATTTGGTATATGTACGTCTTCATCCTCTTCTGAGTTTGTTGAACTGATGAGTAACAAATACTGGTTATCTCTTGCAACAAGGCAGCCCTAGTGTAAATAATTACCTAACTACCTAATGTAATTTAGACCAGTCCTACTCTAAACAGTTACGTAAATACCAAGTGTATTTTTATTCATAAATTTTCATTGAAGTGGGGACAGAGAAGTCAGAAAACAGGGAGACACTATTTTCTTATGAATACGTGTGTTGACACAGCTATGTAACAGTGACAATGAATAGTAGACGAGTTGTTTTCTGTATATAATGTTAGTCCACTATATTTCAGCTAAAGATCTGATATTAATTAAGCAAGGAAAATGACGCTATTACTGATCATTTCCTGTGACAAAGAAAGTTAAAACGATAATCATAGAAAGTTGTGTGATAGTTTGATGTAAGATTTTTGATAATTCATCCATTCTCTCTCTCTCTCTCTCTCTCTCTCTCTCTCTCTCTCTCTCTCTCTCTCTCTCTCTCTCTCTCTCTCAATCATTTCCCTCCAGTTATGTCAGTAATTTTTTTTATATTTTATTTAAAAACAGTACATACAGGTACATACAAGAAGAGATATACATCAAGAACAAAAATGTGTGTGGTAATAAAACAATTATACACTGTCTTAACCCTACACCAGTTCAGGCAAGTAATTTGTCGCTTCATATTCAAGGCAAAACCCGTTACATCATAAGGCCGCCGCAGCGGAAACAAACATTCATGACAATGATAATTATGTATAACAATGCATATTATTACTTTTACTAACCTACAAAGTACAAACCAAATACCCCCGCATCCCGGAGCTGCATGACCACCTGGTCATATACTCCAGTAGAAGGAGATCCTCCTGCAGCTCAACACCCTACATATCACAAGGGTAAAACCCCGACCTATCTGCTTTGTTTTCAGAGTTCCCAACAAAGCGTTTTTAAACATAACAATACACATACCACCTAACACAAAACAGTCATCGAACCATATGTGCTATATATATAGTTGAATGCCAATTGTGCAAAAAGTATATTTCACCTAGTACATGAGCCCTAATGCTCCCTTGGACCAGCCATCTCCCCGACCATAACCCCCCCACCCCTCTAAAATACACTAACAAATACAGTACCAGTACCTTTCCATGGGACCTTGTTTTGTCATACAGAGTATGTTGTTCTTTTGATTTAGTATGTGATACATGTAGGTCAAAACACATTTCCGTTCATTATTATATTTCATTGTCAATACCCTACCTGGACTAAGTCACATGTGGAACCGTTGCCATAAGTTTATGACTTTGAACAGTACGAATCAGAGTCGAGGCGCTATAATTCCACGATAAATCCTACCAAAGTCCTTGTTCATGGTTAGCATAACATCCAAGGTTAGGTGATATGACTCTCTACTTGCTTGGGTGTGCTCCTTGACTCGAAAACTATGTGACCTTGATGTCGGGAGAGACTCCATAAGTTCCCTGACATTAAGTCACCTCTCCCCTTACCCCTCCCCCCTTTACCTGTTACACGAAATCCTAACCAATTACATCAGTACATATTACAAGGATTACATCATGAACACATTATCTAATTCTTTATACAGTACACAAGCAACACTCGTACCAAAAGTTTTCACCAAATGTTAACTAGGTTGTATCCACCAGATAGACTGCATGAAAGTCTCTCCATGATGTAAAGTCACACTGTCTGAATGATCCTATGTAAGGCCACAAAGCGACGCACTCAGAGATACAAAACCTCCTTTGGCACCTTGGGATGGCACCGCCTTCATGAAAGTCTCCGGACTATGACAGCCCAGTTTGAGTATCTATCTCTTATGCCACTATATACTAATAATATGACCGGTCTCCTTACAAAAAAGACATGCTTGACAATGGATTACCAACAGCTCCGCTGAAATGATAAAACCAAGCACTGGGTCCCTGTATGACCCTCCTCCCAGTCTGAGTTGTCAACCACACCAAAAAGCATACCCCGGACTGCATACAAGTAACCCCCCATCATCCTAGGCCACACCCCCGCACACATATTCACTAACACACCTCATACACAAAACTAACCTCCCCCCCACGGGAGACCAACCCACATGCTCCATCTTGTGACCTATCAACTCACTATAGATGTCATAACCCCTTAATACATCCATCGTTAGGTTTCTATATCTCAACGAAAAGTCTCTCTCCCAGCATCGTCCATATACCTCTCGGTTTCTACATTTTGTTTTGTAAAAACGACACGCCAGCGCCCTGATGCGCATCCACTCCTAATCTCCTGCATTCCTCAAGAAACGTACAAATAGTCGAGCACTAAGTACAAAACCGATCGTCGGACCTCGTCAGAACAACCCCATATTTCTAGACTTAATGCCCTCAGCATTGACAACCTCTCTCCCCACCTGTCGTAGAGCTCCCTGAAACCAATCCCTCACCCTTATTAAACCTTCACAAAAGTATACGACATGGAATGTCGTTTCCGGCCACCCACATCGTACACATATCTGATCCCGAGTCAGGCCCATAACATACAGTTGCGCACACTAGTATTCCATTGAGGAAATGGTACCCAGTTTCTCGGACCCGAGGGTGCAATCGCAATCTCCTGAACCAGTACCAAATGGTCTTCCATTGGTAACCTGGAAAAACGTCCTCACCAACAACCTCTCCCATGGACAGACCATTGTTATCCAGTTTACATACCTTTACCCTCTTGGGGTCTTGCGCTACTAATAGAAGCCGTAACATCGCTTCACACAATATTAAATCCATACCCACCCACCACAGTCGAACCTCTCTCATTACTGCATCAACCCTTGCCCCCTAACGCCACCCCACACCAGATATTCCTGTCGTACATAAATACCTACTTAAATGCCTGTGCAACGGTATTAACCCCATACCTCCCTTAGCAATTTTTGTCATGACAACTTCGTTCCCCAATCAATGCCGACGGAAACCCCATATAAAATTCAAAGCATTCCTCTGCAACTTCAGTACATCCTCTGTAAGCAAAGGATAAACTGCTGCAACAAACCATAATTTGCTATATACTAGGACATTAACAACGATTACCCTTTGGAGTAGTGTCACCTCACCCGGTTGCCATCCCGCCATTCTTCGAATGGCCGCATCTACCACTAAAGACGAATTAATTGCACATGCAGACCTTTCCTCATTGCAAAAATATACTCCACATATTTTGAGTCGCTCGACAGTTTTCCACCCATACTCCCTACCCAACGTCCCCCCCACTCAGGACCCCACCTCAAAAAATTTTGATTTCTCCCTATTAACACGCATGCCTGACGCATCACCAACAAAACCTATAACCCTATTAATGAACTCCAAGCCATCCCTACTACGCACCATTATGGTGGTATCATCTACACCCTGCCCACCAAATCTCTCCTCTACTCCACCAGTTACTAACCTATAAAAAGGGTTCTGCAAACATGCAAACAAGAGCTGTGAGAGGGGACACCCCTGCCGCAGCCCCCACCCCTTGCCTATCTCGAACCCTACCCTCCCATTCACCTGTACCTGTACCTTCGCATCTATATATAGCATATGCACCCATGCCACCACCTCCTCCCCAAAACCCTGCTTTAATAACATTGCCAATAAAGTCTCCCTATCCACATTATCAAAAGCCTTTTCCCAATCTATCCCCACTACTCCGCCCCCATGACGTTCCTCCACAAAACTTTTAATTCTACGATGTCCATCCCTCATAGACCGCCCAGGAATCCCATATTGCCCATCCCATACCACCTTATCCAAAACCCATTTCATACGGTTGGCCAAAATTCTTGAAAATCTCTTGTAATCCGCTTCTAACAACACAATTGGCCTATATTCACCTAGAGTTCCATGGATGATCACCTTCAGCACCAACACCACAATCCCCAACCCCACCTCCCCACCCATTCTACCTTCATCTTTCATAGCATTGTATAGACGGACCAGAACCTGTTTTATCGTGTCCCAATGTACTACGTAAAAATCCCCTGGAATTCCATCCCAACCCGGCTATTTCCCCATTGCCTGACTCCGAACAGCCTGGGATACCTCCTCCTCCATTATACAGCCCTCCACAACGACTCTCTCCACGTCCCTCACGTTCACCACCATACCATACCTTCACTCCCGATTTCCCTCTCTACCAATTAATTTCTGTTCAAATCATTTATCCGCATAGCTCCCATGCTTTCAGCAGTACAGAGCCTTTGACCCTTACGGTATCCTGCCAAGTCTTTATCAACCACCAAAGACGTCACCGCCGTCGCCTTGCGTCAAAATTTCGAAGAACCCTAACAGAGAGCTTATCCCCCATAGCACCTCCTCTATCCCTGCCTGCACCCTCAATGCCTGAAAGTTCTCATTCTGAATATCCAGTAATTGACTCCTAAGACTCTCTATTTCCGCATGATCATACCTCCCCCCCGTGCCGTAACAATCTCGCAGCTGACCCTCAAGATACCTCTGCTTTCCGTATATATAGGACGCACCCTCCTCCCTAACCTACTGTAAAAACCCTTTATTGCTAACTTCGCTTGTAAATTCCATCAATCCACTACATTCTCAATTCCTTTTCTTCCATCCCACAACTGATCCCACCATAACCCGAAAGTCTCCAAAGCCTCTAAACCCTTCAACAATCTAACATTTAATTTCCAGTAACTAGGGAAAACTCGAACAGTACCTTACGATTCTAGCGCCACCAGCACGCCCTGGTGATCTGAGAATCCCAGATCCACGCATTCTACCCTCCCACCGCATATTAAACCAGTGATATACACCCTGTCCAAACGTGCAGCATAATCTCTTCGACAAAGGTGTATTCTACATTCCACCCCCACCCCCTACCACGTCAACAACACCAATCGCCTGCAGTACCTCCCGTAAAATCCCTAAGATACACCCCCCTCCTCTCGGCTCTACATCCTTTCCCCTGGTAACACAATTCCAATCTCTGGCAATCACAGAAACTAATGGTAGGCCCCTTAGAAAATATACTAAATGCTCACACAAAATCCTCCTCCACTCGTCTATTGGACGTCGCTGGCATATACACGCCTACAAAACCTACTTGTATGCGCCCCCCATGTCCCCACTACACGCACGACCCGTTCCCCACCGCCCCATTCCCATGCCAACAGCATAAAAGGGTTGGTCTCCCTTATTCCAACCACAACCCCACCTTTGATACTGTCCGAGTTCCCCGCATAACATGTATACCCTTGCACACGCAACTCACTTCCACACCTAAAATTGTGCTCTTGTATAAAGAACACATCAACATCCAAACGTCGTAGTGAGACCTCCACCCATCGCCTCTTGACCTCTGCATGGAGGCCATTAACATTGATTGTAATGCACTTGAAGACAACGGCTGGGTTTTATCATTTCGCTTCCCTGTCACTGTCAAACCTGACCTGAACTTTCCACTAGTGCTCCTAGCTGACTTCCCACTGCTCCCACCTAACTTTCCCTAACTGCCCAAGCCATTTTGCATGACCTTTGTCCTGAGATCAACACATCGTCCTCCACGGGTGCACTGGGATTCTTATGGGAAGCCCCCTCGTAATCCATATCCCCATCACCATCGTCCCTGTGCACCTCTACTTCCGCCTCTACCACTGACTTACGAGGCACACACCTTTCTTCCGCACCCACACTACACACAAGAACAGTCTCCACCACAGGCGAAGTCACTGTCGTAGTCAGTAAATCCACTGGCGATGGGCTATCGAGAAGCCTCTGAATGTCCTCGAAACTGGGCAACTCTAATGGCGGGCTCACTACCTCTTCCACCAGAGATGACGCACCCTTGACACTACTAACTTGAGCGTCCTCTGATGTCGGTGGCAACATTGAGACGATCTCTTCTGCGGCCTCCACCACTTCACTCCACTTCCCATTTTCAGGAAGAACCTGCAAAACATTATCCACCACCGATATGGCATCCTTCAGGGATTGTACACACTCTTCCATCACTACACTAGATTCTGGCTCGGCTTGCTCTGTCTGCTGCCGCTCCCTTCATCGCTCGCATGTCGTTGCCATATGTCCAGGGCCACCACACAGACAGCACGTCCATACCTGCCCTGGGTGACGTACATTTGCGTCCTGAACGCCTCCAACATCACAAACGAGGGTATAGGATGCCTCAAAGTCATTTTCAGGGAAAATGATCTCTCCAACATACCAGCGTAAATTCCTTGGGACCATTGCCCCACATTGATGGCATGTATAGTTCTATAGCGTCCAAACTCCTGTCGTACATCCACTTCATCCGCTTCGAATGGAATATTAAGAAGGCGTACCCAAGAATAATGGGCTGATATGTCATGTAGGCGCACCTCCAGGCTAGCATTGACGACGATGCACCATTTTTAAACGTATCCATAACCTTCTCGTAGATATCAGGCGACACAAATTTCACAAAGATTCTTGCAGTACCATTCAGGGATATTCCATACAAGTCCTCGCTTGGGATCCCGAAAGTATCTCTAATTACGAGAGGGAGAATGACATCGGCGTTGCTAGGATATACCGCACCTTTTAACAATTCTAAACAGACTGTGTTTACTCTCCTCCGGTATTCCGCCATTTTGAAGAAAACAAAACTTCACCACCCAGACACCAGGGGTCACTTGCCGCTCACCTTGGACACCCTCGCTCTGTCAAGGTTGGGAAGCGACTCCATATATCAGTAATTACCTCCACTGCAACCCCAAGTCTCTCCTCTCTCTGTCTCTCTCTCCCTCTAAATCAACGAATTAATGTTCTTTCATTTTACTTTTGAAATCATAATTGTTGGCTATCATGTTCTGAACAAAATAGTGACAAAGGTTAGCGTTAGATACATCATATATGTATTAGACTGAATATATCCGATATAGTGAATGGTAAAAACTAATAACTAACACTGAAAGTGTGCTTTAATACCTATTTTAGGAATTAAGGTATTTTGAATTTTACCAAAAAACATAATGCATTAGGCCTACTGGCTGTTACTTAACAGGTTCTATTCAAATTCAACAATTCTTATAATATTTCTAACTTATTTTTGAAGCAATCCGAGGTAATCAAAACAAAATCCCTATTAACCTATGCAAGACATAGGTTAGGTTATTGTATTGTACTGCTTAAGTGACGGCTTGAAATACCACTGTGGTTATGGAAGCGAGCAGCCGTAATCCTAATGGAAATGGAAACTGACAATTCGTCTATCGTGCCAACTAGCCTTGCCATATTCAGTCATGTTGGATTAAATATCAAACATGATTGATATTAAATGCCATTGAAGCTAACCTCGGGAAGCTTGGGAAATGGGTTGGATGGGAGCGAGTGTGCGGGGAGGGGGGGCGGATATGGGATGGCTGGAGATAAAAGGTATAAAATACCGTCACGATGAAAAAATAAACATAAATGCAGTATAATGCTATCCTTTATTGACTGTTTCGCCCACACATTGGGGTTTATCAAGTCACAAACAGATCCACTCTTCATCCAGGAAGATCTGTTTATGACTTGATAAAACCCACTGTGTGTTCGAAACGTACTCAATTAAGCCTGGCATTATGCTACATTTGTGTTTATTTGTCCATATGAGACGGCTGCCTGGCGTTGACCAGTGGCCTTCTGTTATTCTCATGCTTCTGTTATAATGTCGCTTCCTGTAACGAGAGGTTTTTACGCGACTGTGGCTTCAGTCTGCTCTAACTCGTTATTAGCTTTACCATTCACTATATAAGGTATATGCAGTCCCGATACTTTTGGATTAATTTAACGCTTACGCTAGTCGTTATTTTGTTTAAAATATGACAGCCAACCGTTATGAATTTACAAGCAAAATGAGGGAACATATAAATTGTTGATGGAGAGAAAGAGAGAGAGAATTATTAAATATAATCTTACGAACATCAGACTATCATACAACTTTCTTCGTTACAGAAAATGATCAGTAATAACATTATTTCCTTGCTTACGTAATATCAGGTCTTTAGCTGAAACATAGTAGATTAGCATTATATACAGAAAACAACTCATCTACTAATCATTGCCTCTGTTTCATAGCTGTATTAACATACGTATTCATTCATGAGAAAATAGTGTATATAACGTTGAGAGTTACCACTTGTCTCTATCGTCCCTAATTCGTCTCATCTTCTGCGCGGTCAACTGTATAACACCTGGAATAATTAACACAAATGCAATATAATGCGATCCTTTATTGACAACTTTGCCAACAATATTTGTGTTTAGTTTTCAATTTTATAATAGCTCTCAGTGTAGTGAAAGATGCATCTCAGCCGTCATTATAATAGTATACAATTCAGACAAGTTTCTGTATAAACACTGAAAGATATTCACCTCAGAGTATTTACATACTAGGTGAATCTGTGAGTGAATCATTACAATAATATTTTTCTATAACGACAAGATAAGGTATATATACTGAGATATATACACCTCGATATATGCAAAATAACCACAGTGGAAAAATAGTGAAATTCCAAGCGATTTCGTGATTTCTCACATCACGAAAGCGCTTGTAATTTCACTATTTTTTCACAGTGGTTATTTTGAATATTGTGATGACACCTGTTTACTATGATCTTTTTGCACCTCTATAGACCTAGACGTATAAAATTAAGAGTATATATTCCAATAGATATATACTTCACATTATATACAATAAAATATGATAAATTAGACACGTGTGGAATATTTAGGTATATTTACTGAGGAACCGTTTCACCAAACAGTGGCTTCATCAGTCTAGTACAAAGAAGACTGGTGAAGATCAGAAGGAGTTTGAAGTAATCAGTCCCACGTCCTGGAGTCGATGTAATCAGTCCATCAATCTTGAAAAGAAATCAGCATATGCGTGAAGAAAGGGTTTATATATATTGTACCATTCACCTACATTGCTCTCAGACACAGCAACATCTTGGGATCTTGATACAGGGAATTCTACGCTTGACAAACATATATTCATGACCTACTTCATATATTCATGCCTACGACTGTTTTACGTCACTTGTCTGTAGTAAGTCACTTCGCTCATATGCTGTATTCTTGTCAAGATTGATGGACTGATTATATTGACTCCTGGACGAGGGACTGATTACTTCAAACTCCTTCTGATATTCACCACTTTTCTTCGTATTGGACTGATGCAGCCACTGTGTGGCGAAGCTTGTCTAATTTATCAACTTGTCGGTTCTCTGAACCATTTATTTACACTAAAATATACGAATGCCAGTGTACTAAACCCGTTAGGGTCACACAATACCTGCTTTCTGAAGAATCAATCTGAGGAAACTTTGATTAGTCTAATAGAAAAAAGCTCTAATTCCTATTATAAAGATCCCTTGACCATCACCAAGGAAACGACTTTGAAGGGATAAAGTAAGCAATATAACGTTATAATACATATTATATACCAACAATAATTAGTGTATTATCACAGGTCTCAGGCAGCCTCACACAGGTCTCGGGCAGCCTCACACAGGTCTCGGGCAGCCTCACACAGGTCTCAGGCAGCCTCACACAGGTCTCAGGCAGCCTCACACATGTGTCAGGCAGCCTCACACAGGTGTCAGGCAGCCTCACACAGGTGTCAGGCAGCCTCACACAGGTGTCAGGCAGCCTCACACAGGTGTCAGGCAGCCTCACACAGGTCTGAGGCAGCCTCACACAGGTCTGCAGGCAGCCTCACACAGGTCTGAGGCAGCCTCACACAGGTCTCAGGCAGCCTCACACAGGTCTCAGGCAGCCTCACACAGGCGTCAGGCAGCCTCACAAAGGTCTCAGGCAGCCTCACTCAGGTCTCAGGTAGCCTCACTCAGTTCTCAGGCAGCCTCACACATGTCTCAGGCAGCCTCACAAAGGTCTCAGGCAGCCTCACAAAGGTCTCAGGCAGCCTCACAAAGGTCTCAGGCAGCCTCACAAAGGTCTCAGGCAGCCTCACAAAGGTCTCAAGCAGCCTCACAAAGGTCTTAGGCAGCCTCACACACCACACTGAATTGTGTTCCAGGTGTGAAGACAATCAGCTCTAGTGGAAGCATTTGTTTTCGACAGCTAGCTAATTGCAATGTTACTTATCCAGCACAGAATCCTAGCCTGTTTCTGAGTGGCTTAACAACCACTCAGATACAATAATCACACTGTGGAAAAAGTCACTTATGTATGGTTCAGGACATTTATTATAGGAAACATTTACCCACGAGTTTCCACTAAATAACCTGAGATATACATGTCTTATTTCCACATCTTGTCGGTATCGCTATACCATTTTTCAATAACCACCCAGCTGACGTAGGCAGCCTGCGGTCAACCCTAGTCTACATGTCACCATCTAAATAAAAAAAAATGTTTTTACTTTATTCTAAAAAATTTTGAACTCAGTCTTCATCTTTTCAAGTAAAATAGCTTTGTAAAAGCTAATATCCTAGAGGCTATTAAATTTTTGTAACAAGAAAATAAATTATGTTATTTTATAGGTATTGGAGTGTTTGTTTTACATCAGGTAAACTGATTAAAAGCAAATAAGTTCGCTGACCCAGACCAGCTATTTTGAAGTATTCTTAAAGAAATTCACTGAAGAACTTTGTTATCACTTCTATATTACTCCAAATGAGAATTGCGGTAATATAGAAGTGAATATTATGTTGCAGTAATATAGAAGTGAATACTATGTAACTAAGGGTTGTTCTTGCCTATCAAATGTACTTTATTAATAGGTAATTTGAGGCATTCTACAAGTACGATAAATGTCTATCTTGGCTTCAGTAAAGCGTTTGATGTAATAATGTTGGTAAAATTACCGACAATATGTTAGAGTAAAAGTCTTGACAAAACTCTCGGAGAACGTAACGTTGCTGCAACAAAATGTCGCATTAGTTGCACATGTGTTCTTTTATAAAACATTTAATAATACCAATATTCTGTTTATGGCATTTACTAGGAGGACGTTTCGGCCACCAGGAATTAATAGTCACTATTGCACGAAACGTTTCCTTAGTAAATGCCATAAACTGCAATTGTCTTTTTCACATACTTATCGGTACATTTCACCATTGATATTAATTTTGACAATTTCACACATGAGACTATTGTATAAAATGACAACACACAATACTGAAGGAGAATTTATCTCACGAAACGTGGAATAACTTACTAATAGGCATCAGAAGGTTTGTTTAAATGGGTGAAATCAGAATGGGACTAGTCGAAAGTGGCATACCAAAAGGGGATAGTTTTGGACTACTTGTTGTTTTTAATCTATGTTGAAGAGGTAGATGAAGGGATTAGAAGTAAGCTAAGTAAGTTCGCTGACGACGCCAGAATTGGGCAACAAATATATGCAAAAGGGAATAACACAGAAGCTTTACGATGACTAAGATCATTTTTTTTATCGGAAAAGTGACAGATGCAGTTCAGAGGGAACATATGCAAGGTTCTAATCCAAGGAATGACAATTATCTTAGCACTTTACACTGGACGTAGTGATAACTTAGAGGTCCTGGTTAGCAAGAACCTGAATTAAGGGTATCAATGCCTAAGTGTTCACATTAGTTCTTTCATTAACTGAATCTTAACAATTTCTTTTATAATTCTACCAGCTATATCTAACATAAATAATATTCATTACCATGCATAAGTCATGGTGGAATTTCAGAATATCTGGTCGCCCAGCCACATATTGGGTGGCATCTCAGAAAGACTGGTAGACTGGGTGGCGTCTGAGATAGACTAGTGATCCCATCACATTGCGTATGGTTTCTCAGGAAGGCTGGGGGTCCTATCACACTGGATGGTCTCTCGGGAAAGCTGGGGGTCCCATCACACTGTGGATGGTATCTCAGGAAGGCTGGTGATCCCATTACTTGGTAGGTGACTTTTCAGGTTGCTGCCATCAACACAGTGACAATCCAGGTTCTAGTCCCAAAACACAGTTCAAGGCACCTGAGTGACTGGTGGTCCCAACACACAGTTCAAGACACCTGAGTGACTGGTGGTCCCAACACACAGTTCAAGGCACCTGAGTGACTGGTGGTCCCAACACACAGTTCAAGGCACTGAGTGACTGGTGGTCACAGCACACAGTTCATCCCAACACACAGTTCAAGGCACCTGAGTGACTGGTGGTCCCAACACACAGTTCAAGGCACCTGAGTGACTGGTGGTCCCAACACTAGGTGGCATATCAGGCTGTTGGTCCCAACACACGGATGGTATCTCATCAGTCTTAGTCCGCTGCTGTTTTCCGTTATTTAGTGCCCCCCTATTTTATTTTGCAAATTCTCTACTGGCTATTCCTGATTCTCAAAAATACAGAACTTACATAGTTGATCTTAATTCACTCCCTAATCGCTATTTTATGCCTCATTCACGTTATAGTTTCTTAGACTCGCGAACATAAACAACCTTTTCTTCTTCTCTTCGCACTTCGCTTTCCGTCTTCAGAAAGGATTATGATACAACCAGACTTTATCTCCCCTGCTGAGCCTCTCTTCTCTCTCTACACCACACTACGCATCCTCTTATTTTGTCCTTACAATGTTTGCACATTCACCAGTTTCTCTTCTATATTGCTCACAGTATTGGTAATATATTGATGCTTTGTCAAGGCACACTTCGGCAGTGGCCAGCACTAATTCACGCTAGTACATCCCTGAAGACCGTATAGCAATGGTGAAAGATGTTTTTCCTTTACGATGTGTGTGTGGAGGCGAGAGAGAAAGAGTGAGGGAAAGAAAGCAAGGGAGTGAATATTGTTTTAGCTGGGCAGAGCTCAAGTTCTTGGGTCTAGAGACTTTGCGCTTACATTAATCAGTGTGCTATATTCCTTACCCTTTTAGGCTTTATCATATCAACTTCTAAATTTCTGTACTGACATTACCACAACATTCATTCCCAGTTCATTCCATTTCTTCACTACTCTCTTACTCATTTGATTTATTTTAAATTTTAGTTGCGTCGCCTCGTTTCTATAGCTTCTATCTCAAATAATATGTCTGTATCTATTTGTCTCTAAATATCTGAAAAGGTGAAGTCAAGTCTCTTCTGCTTTAACTATCTTCACATTATATTTTTCAGAGTTTTGGAACATGTCCTGTAAAATCTGTAAAGGATCTTGCATAGCTCGTAGAGAAGAGTGTTCCATGATGGCGTAGAATAATTCAACACTAGTAAAGAATAAAGTTACAATACGATGGCTGGAACTATACACAGATAACCAGCACCTAGAAGACTGAAACTTTTGACGACATTTTGCTCTGGTTTGGACCATTAACAATCCACAGATTAGCGAGAAGTGAGGGGAACTAGAATATATACGAAAGGGGGCAGGGAAGGGTGTAGTCGAACAGGAGGAGGGAATAATAGTAGTGGTAGTAGTGTAGCAGTAAATAGGGGATTCTGTCCTTCCCCCATGGGCAAGTAGTTTTGCAGTACTCCTCTGTTCTCTTGTTATTATTGACTACTATTTCTACTAGTAGTACTATTTCATTCCTGATACTACACACACTGCCAATGTTTTACTAATACCGTCTTATTTCCACCTCTCTGCTGCACTACTACTTCTCCCTCCTCCCATTCTACAGCTCCCTAGTATATATTCTGGCTCCCTTCCCTTCTAGCTTCTCTGTGTGACTTGTTAATGGCCCAAACGTGGCTGAAACGTCGTTACAAGTTTCGGTCTACTAAGTGCGGGTTATTTGTGCATTCATAACTAGTCTTATACATTCCATGAATAACATTCTGAAACCTCCTCCATCCTCCATTACTGAAGGTTCTTCGCATTGTCAGCTTTGCATATACTGTTAGTGACACTGTTAACATGTGCGTCAGGAAAGGATTTTGTGTGATGCCCACCACCTATGGTTCCGATTCTGTGAGATAAATTATTTTAGGTAGCCAAACGTCTGTCTTCAACCTCCTGATCTTATGTTAATCATCTTGCATTTCTTGGGATTGAACCCCAACAGCTTTTTCTTAAACAATTTCTCTAGATCGTTCAAATCTTCCTGTAGTTTCTTAAGTCTTCCTCTAGTTTTTTGCAGTCATGTTCTGTACTTAGTCTCTTTATGACACTTAGCAGTGACATATAGTGTGTATTTCACCTAATAAGTCATTTCCATATAAAATTAACAATGTGTCCAAATAAGTAAGTTTTATTCAGGTATACACAAATATAGTTACATAGATTATCATACATAGCAGCATATGTGTAAAAAACCTAGGATAACCCAAAAAAGTCAGTGACTTATTTCCATTAGGGTCCTTTTAATACTTTATTATTATTATAATATGAAGGAGATAATATCTTATTATTATACTATAAAGGATATATACTAGAAATAAGGTAAAAAGAGTTATTTACATTTACATGTGTGTTAGCTAAAATACAAAAATCATTATCCCTCCGCTACATTCATTAGGTACCATTGGCTCTCTTCTTGAATTGGTTCATGCTATGACTGGCTTTGACATGTGCAGGTAATCTGTTCCATTCCTTTATTGCTGTACAATAAAATATGTTTGAAGCCTGGCGACTGACTGTGGGTACTACAAAGTTGTGCAATCTCCTCCTAATACTATGATTGCTTTGGTTCCCAGCCTTGAGAAACACTGTGGTACTCCACTTATTATTTCTCTCCATTATACCTCTCCTATGTGACTCTCCTCCATTAGATGGTTAATATTCTTTTATCACCTCGAGTAACCTCCCAGTCACTGGTTTGTTAGGTATTATCTAATCAGTTGGAGAAACCTTCTAGTAACTCCATCCTGGCTTTCTTGGTTATTTATTTCTTGTTAGTAACCATATCGAATGCCTTTTGATAATTTAGAAGTATGCAGTCCACCTATCCTTATTATCCTTGTCTGGTCATTATCATAGCATATAATAGAATTCAGTTAGGCTAACAAACCAGGATGTCCCTTCTCAGAGCCCTTGCTTGTTCTTATAAAAAATATGTCTGTTTCCATGTAATTTACTAATTGAGTGCTTATTATTTTCCTAATAATTTGCTGATATTTCATGTCAGAAATACTTGCATGTAATTTAGAGTCTCTTGCTTGTTTCTTTTTTCAAGTCTCTGACTTCTTTTATATATTTTTCAGATTTTTAGCTAGTCTGCTGATTAGTAGAAAGGCTCTTGATGCAGAAGAAATCTTTACTGTAGACGACATATCGGTCGGGAAAGAGTTTTATTAAGTCATGCAATACGGATACGCTGATGAGTAAGACTCATGTGCATGAGACTTCTACGCGCTGTATATACCACTTATAATACGATGCTTGTCTGGCACAACAAGATTATGGCAACTTGGGGTTGTTTTCTCAAACTCTTTTGCCGACATCTGTTTAGCATGACCTACTTCCACTAGTAGACCCCGATACCCTGTGACGTCTCTAGCTGTTGCACCTCACTTCTAACTTCAGTATTTAAGGCTCTGGCCTCATGCCTTTACTCAAAGTTAAAGGCCTGAGGCCAGAGATTAAGAACACCCAAGATTCCCTATCCACTTCTGCTTTCTCCAATGTTATAATTGTTTGTATTTGACTGAAGAAGCCTGATGCGGAGAAGAAACGTTTAGACAAAGATAATTAAGTGTTGTACATGATGACTTGAATAAGCTCTTCCCAGAGCGAACCTTCGTCTGTAAACAAAAAAAGGTTTCTCCGTACCAAGGGAATTTCTATCAAATTTCAGTCATCAGTCTTCAGCTATTTGTTTTACTTCCTCATTAGTGATCTACATAGAATTTCGTCCAGCTTCTTCAGTATTCATGCTGAGATTTTCTTTGGTTCCATCCCCTTTAAGACTTGTAATTAACATTTACATATGTCAGAATTTTATACTTTAGGATTATGGCAGGGCAAATACTACCTCGTATCTGGTACCTGTCTAGGTCTGTAATAATGTTGGTAGAATTACCGACAATATGTTAGGTAAAAGGACACATGTGCAAGTAATGCTACATTTTATTGTGGCAACTGTTTCGCTCTCCAAAGTTTTGTCAAGCCGTTAACGGCTTATTTGTAAATATTTAATGAAATCTCATTTTAGTCTTCTCACACACTTTCTTACGTCTGATTACAGAATAAATAACTATTTGCTTTCTCCATGTGTGAATGTGTAATAATTTTGAATAAAAATATTTTCATTGATAGCCGTCATTTTCGACATTTATTTAGTAGTCTCGTTCTATATTTATTCGGTGCTCGTTTTTAATCCCATACTTTTCTCTTTAAAACATTAGATGTCACTGTAATTTTTATTATAATCAAATAGAAGCGCTAAACCACAGGGGTTTGTCACTGTAATGTTCCCTCTTCTTTTGAAGTGGAATAAATTTTTCATTTTCTTTATTTTTGGGGGGTTAAAAATATATATGTAACTTGTGTTTTTACCATTAACTTCATTGGTTCATTGTGTTTCTGAAAATAATCATTATACTTTGATTTTTTTTTTAGTTTCCTAATCTCTTGCCTCGACTATTTAATTTAATACTATGATGCAATGGTTGCTGCTCCTAAGAGTTAGTCAGTCTTCACTAGCTGAATAAGTCATTACCTGAAGTTTACCTGGAGAGGTTTTCGGGGGTCAACGCCCCCACGGCTCGGTCTGAGACCAGGCCTCGTATCTTTATCTTTCACATACTCCTCTCATCCTTCATGGTTCTCTATAGTATGTCACTGATGTCAGCTATGATCTGTACAAGTTGTATCATGTACTTGTGGAAATAAAGATTATTATTATTATTATTATTATTATTATTATTATTATTATTATTATTACTATTATTATTATTATTATTATTATTATTATTATTATTATTATTATTATTATTATGCTGCACAGAAATATTCCCTGACATTGTGTCCACCAGTTTTGCACGATAAATTTTCAGCTAACTCGTGTGAGTTTTCATTTTCCAGGTTTATTTCTTCCAAATAAAGTTTCCTAAGAATATGGGTAATATTTGTTCACTATTAACTGCTAGTGTTGCCCTCTAGGTGATGTTTCTGGCAGATTATTGATGTATTCCTGTTTTTTCCTCTACGTTGTTGGGTTGTACAATACTTGTACCACAGTATTTATTCCTCATAAATGTGTTGTACAGTGTGACTATGTGCCGGTTATTTGTGTATAAGTCTCACAATTCATTCACTTTGTTAGCTAGTTTTTATAGGCTTTGTTTTGAAAGCCTCGGCAACTCCTCTCAGTAGATTCGTTTTGAGAATTAGATACAAATGAAGTGTGTAGTTACCCTGTTTTATATGATACGATGAAGGGGTAAAAAGCTTCATATATGTCCCTGCTAAGGCTATCACAAGATGGATCTCATGTGTAACTAGTGACATTTTATTGTTGCAACGTTTCGCTCTCCAGGAGCTTTGTCAAGACGTTGACAAAGCTCCTGGAGAGCGAAACGTAGCAACAATAAAATGTCACATTAGTTGCACTTGTGTCTACCTAACATTGTCGGTAATTCTACCAACATTAATACAGGAGAGATCTCATAAAGGATTTAATGAAATATGTCGCCCTGAGTTGCAAGACGTCCTTTACACAATTAGAATATCGTCTAGGAGTCCACTTTGGGTTCTGTATCTACGGGGGTTTGAAAGGTTTCATTCCAGCGGGAGTAAGGTAACTTTTATTTATGATTAACCATCTATCATGATTGTACAAAGATGGTAGGTATAATGTTTGTCAGGAAACAGGACAAGTGTTTCCTGACGTTTTTTTTAGTCATGATGCCCCACAGCTGAAGCTTTTGGTCATCTGATCGAGGACTTCCGCTGGCTTACCGGTCCACCTCTTTAAAAATCATAGTTATGAATATAACTATTAACTGTTACAAAAGGTATAGCCCAGACTTCCTGTATAACCATCCTGATCCAACCATACCCCCACAAGTGTGACATATATAACACATTCACCACGTCCTCAATGTCCCTTCGCAATCATCACAAGAAACACAAATACCAAATCGATCCCTGTCATTATATCCCCACTTATACCCTATTTACACCTGTTCCCAAATTTCTACCCTTCCACCACAAATCATGTCTTCACCAAACATCATGTTCTTCACCACAAAAATTTTCCACCATAACATCATGTTCTCAAAAACATCATGTTTTCGTATGTTACCAGCACGCACCTACAAGCCGAGGTTTCTTCTCCTTCCATCAATGACAATTGCGAAACGGAAGTGGTTCTCCTGGCTTATCCCATACCCATGTTACTTCACAAATTCCCACGTGAAAGTAACTCCAGCTCTGCTGAAGAGAAACTTTGTTTACCTCTGGTAGTTGTCATATTGGAAATAAATGGTATAAAATACCCACACAATGGAAAATAAACACTAATGCCTTTGTTAAAATATGATATTTGTTTTAAAAACACTTCTAACAGGAAGACCTGCATTATACAAAGTTTCACCCAAAATGGCACCTAATCAGAGTACCCTATTCCTAAGTACTTTATTCCTAAGTACATTGTGGGTCAAAAGTATGTGTAATAAAGACTTTCCCCTTAAAATATCTTTGAAATTATCTTTTGTCAACCTTGAATAATTCAATCTGTTTACTCAACTGCCAACCTTGAATAGGCGCATTGTGGATGCATCTAATGAAGCCAAATAGTAATGTGCAATCTTCTGCTTAGCCATTGCCTTTGCCACAAGAGTTCCACTCATAATATCCCTCATCCAAAAATCAACATTTTCCCTTTTTAACCCTTACCACTAAGCACACCCACACACACTCCATAACGTTCCTTGTCTTTACTCACTCCTATCTAAAATACTCATAAATATTGCATGTTCTATCCATTTCCTATTAAAATCTACTTCACAGCCTCTATCCAGCCATCTCCAGATTTTACCCCCTTCCATCATTATCATCCAGTCTTTCTGAGTTATACATCTCCCATTTCCACATTATCTTCTAGTTTCCTCACTCCTTATTCTCAGTATAATACTCACCCATAAACACTGATCTCCAGCCTCCTGTATTCTACAGTATTCAAAGATCATGTTTCACATCCATTCAAAATCTCTGAAAAATGGGATAGTGAACTGAATATAAATGTCTTTTTCCACACAAAATCTTTGGTACAGTACTGCAACTATATTCTGATCGATTTAAGGTTTTGCGTTCACTGTCATCTTACTTTCCACAAGCTCCTCAGTACAATTCATACTATATGTATCTTATATATTATGTGATTCACTTTATCTCTTAGAGTTTTCTGATGACCCATCCACTAATATATTTCTGAATACATTCACTTCCTTAAACGTCCTTCCCTCCACTCTGATTTCCAATTTATCTTAACCTAAACCCCTTAGTCTTGCTCTTATCTGTATTTATTCTCCACTTTCTTCTTTTTCAGCACCTTCCAAGCTCCCTTCATCAACTTCTGCAACTCTTCTTCTCTCGAGCACTATGTCTCAGCAAAGAGCAATTGTGGCAACTCACACTTTAGATCAAACTCGTTATCTTCTAAGACCACACCTCACCCTAAAATTTTAGAGATCACTTTTTTTGAGACCTCATTAATAAAGACATAAAACAAGTAAAGTAATCTCACGTAACCTGGTCTAAGACTCACATTTACTGGAAGAAATTACCCTTCACACGAATCATAAAACACTTTACTGCTCTAAATGATTTGCTATCTGAGCATAACAATCATAATAATATTTTATTACAATTATTTTTAAAAGAGTTGTTGTTTATATTAGTAAACCTGCATGATAAATGATTCTTTGTATTAGAGAAACTCATTAACTGTAACGCCGAGACGACACCATGGGAAGAGAGTGTAACTTTACCTCTCAGTTATAAGGATAAAAGGATAGTCACCAGTATTGCAATAACAAGTAGTGAAATCTGGTCATTAACTCTGTTTCATTATTTTAAATATTTCCGGGTAAATCATTTATACAGGCTTTCCATAAATTAAATGTCATGGTTTTGCGCATTTATTTGTTAACAATTCACTGGAAAAGCTAATGAACGGCTCTTGATTAAAGGAACTGGAGGTATTTACTTTTTCTCTGCGTAAATGGTGATTATGCCTCAATATCCACGTATTGTTACTACAGTTTGGCAATTTTTCCATATCAGATACCAAAAAAAACAGTATCAGTCACTATTAAGTCACCACGCCCATAAATCCACCCAAAGTGGATATGCCACTTAGTTAACCTTTCTTATCTTTCTTCTTGTCTACCCACAACTTTTCTTGCTGCTCTGTCCTACACCAGCCCTTCCCCGTTCTTGGTGTCAACTTTATTGCTTAATAAAAACAAAAGCAAAATAATATGAATAATGTTTAAATTGGGTATAATGAAACAATTTGAAGAATGCACTTTTATTGGAACAACTTTTCGCTCTGGTTAGAGCTTTACCAATTCTCGATAAAGCTTTACCCTGAACGAAACGTAGTCCTAATAGCAGCATTGCTTGTAGACTTGCAATGATAATAGCAGTGTCGCTGTACACTGAACTAGAACAATGTATCTGACATATAACTCCAGAAAAAGTAATAGTTGTGATAAGAAAAAAAACTATCACTGTGAAATATGTAGCGAAATGAACGTTCTGCACACAATCTAGGGACCAAGGATGTTTTTTCCGGTTTTCCCTAGCAGTAAATACGTACCAGAGCATGAGCCGGCTGTTGTGGCCGGCATACTCGAGGCTGGTATAATTTACCTTAAATCTGGTTGTGCTTCGAAACTGCTTGATTCAGTGGTATAAATAATTAAAAAAACGCATCTTCACGTTCTTACCCGCAAGGCAAAATGTCATTCCTCCCACACTGCAATAAGAACACCACAAACCACTTAAAACATAGTTGTGTTTGGGTAAATCCCAACCGAAGACCAGGCCAAATTTTATAATGCTGAGCTTGAGTGAGCTTCACACAGCACCTAGAACACAGCTTACCACTTACCAGAGCCGTGAATGTTGGAGTCTTGAGAGACGCAGTAATGAAGAGTGGTGTATATCACTGAGAACTACTGTAGACCTCCTCGCTCCTTCCTGTGTGTATGTGTTTGTGTGACTGTGTGTTTATGTGTGAATGTTTGTGTCCTGCTGACAGCTGCGAGTAATGGCGCCAGGCGCTGATAACTGCGGTGGTGGGGGTCCCTTCTACTCCCTGGAGAGGGAAGCAATATTCTGAATGTCAGCACACTCTTTTACCCTAATGCTATATTACCTCCACACTGTTGCACTCTATTACCGTACTATCTTGTACCCTAACCATGTATTATTTCACCCTCTCTCTTATCCTAACCTTCATTCTCTTATTCTCTTGTATCCTAACAATTACTTAGCTTCACTCACTTGAATAATTAAACTAAATTACCTAACTCTCGTGTACCATAACACTACATTCTTTCACTCTTCTGTATCATAACTCAGCATTATGTCACTCTCCTGTATCATAACTCAGCATTATGTCACTCTCCTGTATAATAACTCAGCATTATGTCACTCTCTTGTATCATAACCACATTATGTCACTCTTCTGTATCATAACTCAGCATTATGTCACTCTCCTGTATCATAACTCAGCATTATGTCACTCTCCTGTATAATAACTCAGCATTATGTCACTCTCCTGTATCATAACTCAGCATTATGTCACTCTCCTGTATCATAAATCAGCATTATGTCACTCTCTTGTATCATAACTCAGCATTATGTCACTCTCCTGTATCATAACTCAGCATTGTCACTCTCCTTATCATAACTCAGCATTATGTCACTCTCCTGTATAATAACTCAGCATTATGTCACTGTCTTGTATCATAACTCAGCATTATGTCACTCTCCTGTATCATAACTCAGCATTATGTCACTCTCCTTATCATAACTCAGCATTATGTCACTCTCCTGTATAATAACTCAGCATTATGTCACTCTCCTTATCATAACTCAGCATTATGTCACTCTCCTGTATAATAACTCAGCATTATGTCACTCTCATGTATCATAACTCAGCATTATGTCACTCTCTTGTATCATAACTCAGCATTATGTCACTCTCCTGTATCATAACTCAGCATTATGTCACTCTCCTGTATCATAACTCAGCATTATGTCACTCTTCTGTATCATAACTAAGCATTATGTCACTCTTCTGTATCATAACTCAGCATTGTGTCACTCTTCTGTATCATAACTCAGCATTATGTCACTCTCTTGTATCATAACTCAGCATTATGTCACTCTCCTGTATCATAACTCAGCATTATGTCACTCTCCTGTATCATAACTCAGCATTGTGTCACTCTTCTGTATCATAACTCAGCATTATGTCACACTCTTGTATCATAACTCAGCATTATGTCACTCTCCTCTATCATAACTCAGCATTATGTCACTCTCCTGTATCATAACTCAGCATTATGTCACTCTCCTGTATCATAACTCAGCATTATGTCACTCTTCTGTATCATAACTCAGCATTGTGTCACTCTTCTGTATCATAACTCAGCATTATGTCACTCTCCTGTATCATAACTCAGCATTATGTCACTCTCCTGTATCATATGACTGCATTCTATCACTCTCCTGTATCATAACTCAGCATTATGTCACTTTCCTGTATCATAACTCAGCATTATGTCACTCTCCTGTATCATATGACTGCATTCTATCACACTTCTGTACTCTACCAATGCATTTCTTTTGCGCCCAAACACTGTATTTCCTCCCTCTCCAGCACCATAACACTGTATCATCACACACTGTTGCACTCTAACACTGTCATCACATACTCTGGCACCATAATGCTGCCATCACACACTGTTGCACTATAACACTGCCATCACACACTCTTGCACAATAACACTGCCATCACACACTCTTGCTCATAATACTGCCATCACACACTGTTGCACTATAACACTGACATCACACACACTATAACACTGCCATCACACATACTTGCACTATAACACTGCCATCGCACACACTTGCACCATAACACTGCCATCACACATACTTGCACCATAACACTGCCATCACACACACTTGCACCATAATAATGTATCTTCTCTCCATTTTAATTTATTATAAACTATATACGAAAACATGTTCCATTCCCTTCAGTTACATCTGTAATTACCTTCACTGCAACTCCTCTCTCTCTCCTCTCTCTCTCTCTCTCTCTCTCTCTCTCTCTCTCTCTCTCTCTCTCTCTCTCTCTCTTCTCTCTCTCAGTCTCAGTATACACGAGAGTGCTCATACTGACTCCACAGCAGTATGTGTGAGTGTCTATGTGTACTTACTCAGCTATACGTACTCAACTATATATATATATATATATATAGTTGCAGGGGTCGAGTTTTAGCTCATGACCTAGTCGCCAGTGTACTCACCTATTTGTGGTTGCTGGGGTCGATTCATAGCTCCTGGCCCCGCCTCTTCACTGATTGCAATTAGGTCCTCTCTCTCCCTTCTCCATGAGCTTTATCAAACTTCGTCTTAAAACTATGTATGGTTCTTGCATCCACTACGTCACTTTCTAGGCTATTCCACTTCCTGACAACTCTATGACTGAAGAAATACTTCCAAACATCCCTTTGACTCATAGGAGTCTTCAACTTCCAATTGTGACTCCTTGTTTGTGTCCCCTCACTGGAACATCTTGTCTCTGTTCACCTTATCTATTCCTCGCAGTATTTTATATGTCGTTATCATGTCTCCTCTAACCCTCCTGTTCTCTAGTGTCGTCAGGCCGATTTCCCTTAACCTTTCTTCGTTGGACAATCCCCTTATCTCTGGGACTAGTTTCGTTGCAGACCTTTGCACTTTCTCTAATTTCTTGACGTGCTTGACCAGGTGTGGGTTCCAAACTGGTGCTGCATACTCCAGTATGGGCCTGACGTATATGGTGTACAGAGTCTTGAACGATTCCTTAGTGAGGTATTGGAACGCTATTCTTAGGTTTGCCAGCCGCCCGTATGCTGCAGCAGTTATCTGATTGATGTGTGCCTCAGGAGATGTGCTCGGTATTATACTAACCCCAAGATCTTTTTCCTTGAGTGAGGTTTGCAGTCTTTGGCCACCTAGACTATACTCTGTCTGCGGTCTTCTTTGCCCTTCCCCGATCTTCATGACTTTACATTTGGCAGGGTTAAATTCAAGGAGACAGTTACTGGACCAGGCTCGTAGCCTGTCCAGGTCTCTTTGTAGTCCTGTGGGTGTGTGTGTGTTAATATGGTTTCGAAAAATAACTTGAAATAATGGATTAAAATTAGAAAAGTTTAATTTTAGAAAGGATGAAGGAAAGTACTGTTTTGGAAATAGAGTAGTGGATGAGTGGAAGAGTCTGCCTAGTAGCGTTATTGAAGCTAAAACCTTGGGTAGCTTCAACTATAGGTTAGATAAATACATGAGTGAGAGAGGTTAGATCTGAGAGGGACTTTCACAACTTGAATTGGTATGGTTATCAAAGGTTATTCCTTCAGGCTGAGGGACTGATTACCTCAAACTCCCCTTCTTCCAGGGTTCTCTGTACTGGACTGAAGAAGCCACTGGCTGGCGAAACGTTTCCGCAGTAAAGATTCCCAAATGTTGTACAAGTGTCTCTTCAACTTGTCGGTTTTTTAAACTATTTACATCATGGTATGAGTTGGAGCTGTCAGTCATGCACCAGCAGGCTGCTGCAGTGCTCCTTCTTTCCCATGCTCTTGCCTAAGTCATTTCACTTTCTGACAACTCTAAGGCTAAAGAAGCATTTCCTAACATCCCCGTGACTCATCTATGTTTTTATCAGCCAGCTGTGACTTCTTGTACCTCAGACTGTCTACTTTGTCAGTTACTCACAGTATTTTGTACGTTGTAATCATGTCACCTCTGGTCCTTTCTCTCTCTCTACGACTTTCCCCATCTCACCATTACAGCCACTCAATAACCCTAACACTATGAGGAAGCGCAACACTGCAACGTTGCATATCGCACTCATTAATCGTAGCTTTATCGCCTCGCAGTGTTTCAACAATGTGCGCGAGGATACCAACGTTCTAAGCGACTACTATGTCTTGCACTGCCAGAAGCAAATCGCAAAATCATGTTTCCCTATTGGCGTTTGGTTAACATAAACTAACCGAAACTAAGTATTCATAACTTAATCGGAAATCGACAAACCCATAGATGGGAATTATTATTATATTTAGGGGAAAGGTAAACATAACTTGAGAAGTAGCTAGATTCTTGTGCACCCCTTATCTCTCCTGTGGAGGGTAGCGCAAGAGAATATTAATACACAAAAGTCCTAGGAACTAGGCCCAAAAGGGGTTTACAGGTATATATCTGGATTTACATATTCACTGGACTTATCTGCTGCAAGCAGATTAAAGATATTTACTTAATATATCTGATATCTTATTTTCATTATTAAGATACCTTGACATATCAAATAGATTGTAAACTTTCTATCTCTATATTCTTCAATTAGCGGACAATTAAATGTTCAGAAAAGTGGCCATAAACTGACCACATACTTTGAATTTAGTTTGATCATCATCTGTGTGTCGAAGAACAGGAAGGCAAACAAAGAACAACTGCAAGCCACGATGTACTCACCTATTTGTGGTGGCAGGGTCGATTCACAGCTACTGAAATTACTACGGTGTTCACCCTGACGTTACTACGGTGTTCACCCTGACGTTACTACGGTGTTCACCCTGAAGTTACTACAGTGTTTACCCTGAAGTTACTAGGTGTTCACCCTGAAGTTACTACAGGGTTCACCCTGACGTTACTACGGTGTTCACCCTGAAGTTACTACGGTGTTCACCCTGACGTTACTACGGTGTTCACCCTGAAGTTACTACGGTGTTTACCCTGAAGTTACTAGGTGTTCACCCTGAAGTTACTACAGGGTTCACCCTGACGTTACTACAGTGTTCACCCTGAAGTTACTACGTGTTCACCCTGAAGTTACTAGGTGTTCACCCTGAAGTTACTACGGTGTTCACCCTGAAGTTACTACGGTGTTCACTCTGATGTTACTACGGTGTTCACCCTGAAGTTACTACGGCGTTCACGCCGAAGTTACTACCGTGTTCACGCCGACGTTACTACCGTGTTCACGCCGAAGCAATTAATTGAACAAAGACACTTTGTCTTACTTGTTTGGGTTATCCTGGGTAATCTACACATATGCTGCTATGTATGATAATTTATGTAAATGTATTCATATGTGTTGCATGCAAAGAGTACGTAACCTTTATTCGGAGCATGTTAAACACACCCACATAGGCCCCCCTCCAACCAGCGAACGATCGTTAAGGGTTTGAGACGGGGCCCCATCATCAAATCAACGACTCGGTTCAGCCAATCATAATGCGGGTTTGACAATGGCAGAAGGTGATGTGGTTACCACTCCACAACTCGCTACAACCCTTCTTCAAGGTTGCAGGTAGCACGTCAGTTGGCTAAGGCTAACTTGAAGGCAGCTCAGAATACGATGAAACAGAGGTATGACAGGAACTCAAAATTTCGCTCCTTCCATCCAGGAGATAAGGTGTTGGTACAGGAGCCTATACCTGGCCACACCTTGAAAGCTAGATTTACGGGACCAATGCAAATTGTAAGTAAATTATCTGATGTAAATTATGTGGTATCTCCCCTTGACAAGACCTCAAAAAGCAAAACTTACCACATTAATCAAATTAAAGCCTTTAATACACCAGATAAAGTCCCAGTAATGACTCTGTCCTCTGCCTCTGATGACCCTGACTCTTTGCACTCTGAGATTAATGTAACGCTTCCAAATTCGGTCCTCCTCAAGGTTAACTAAGACTCAAGTAAATAGTTTAACTGCGCTCCTACAGTCTTATCCTGATATTTTTTTCGGATGTGCCGAAAAAATGTACATTAGGATATCATGATGTAGATGTTGGAAACTCTAAACCTATTAAACTCTACCCCTACAGAGCTAATCCTGAAAAACACAGGCTACTTCAGCAGGAGGTAGAATTTCTGTTAGAGCATGGGTTAGTGGAGGAGTCATCTAGTCTGTGGGCTTCACCGTGCATCCTTGTTAACAAAGCTGATGGAGGGTTTCTAATGTGTACAGACTACCGTAAGATGAATGAGGTCACAGTTGCAGATGCCTATCCTCTGCCAAGTCTGGATGACGTAATTGACTTTGTAGGTAATGCTACTTTTGTATCCAAATTGGACCTCCTTAAAGGTTACTATCAAGTATCTTTAACAGATAAGGCGAAGGAAATCTCTGCCTTCGTAATTCCAGGAGGTCATTATCAGTATACAGTTACCCCCTTCGGAATGAAAAACTCTCCTGCATCATTCCAGAGACTTATCCATCAGGCTATTAAAGGACTTAAAGGCACGGCCGCTTACCTAGATGATATAGTTGTGTCGGATACTTGGGACCAACATATGTTTAGGCTTAAGGCTCTCTTTGAGACCTTCCAGAGTTTCCATTTAACTGTTAATTTATCAAAGTCATTCTTTGGCCAATCTACTATTAATTTGTTGGGCCATGCAGTAGGTAGTGGCAAAGTGGCTCTAAAATTTGCAAAAATTCTAGCCATTAAAAATTATCCAGTACCCCCTGACAGGCAATCCCTTCAACGTTTTCTAGGGATGGTAGGGTTTTACAGAAGATTCTGTAAAAATTTGCAGATATTGTTGCACCTCTAACCTCACTTACCAGTTACAAAGTTCCCTTTAATTGGACCCCAGAATGTCAAGATGCTTTTACGAAAGCAAAGAGATTACTTTGTACTGCACCCATTCTTTTGTCTCCAGATTTTTCAAAACCATTCTCTTTACAGATCGATGCTTATGAGTCTGGGATGGGGGCAGTGCTTCTGCAATCTGGGGATGATGGGTTGCAGCCTGTGGCCTACCATTTAGGCAAATATTTACCACACCAGAGGGCCTACTCCACTATAGAGAAGGAGGCCCTGGCTCTATTACTGGCATTAGAGCATTTTGATTTCTACGTGCGCCAGTCCTCTCAGGTGGTCACCATCTACAGCGACCACAACCCTCTGGTGTATCTCCAACACATGAAAAACAACAATACAAGACTCATGCATTGGAGTATTAGGTTGCAACCCTACAATGTAAAAATTATACACATCACTGGCAAAAATAACACGCTAGCGGATGTGTTGTCCAGAAGTCATTGCACTTAGGTTGTTAGGGACTTTGGGTGGAACCAGCCCTTTTTTTTTACCCTTGTGGGGGGTTTTTTTTTAGTGGGGAGATGCCCTGCTACCGACTGCAGGCATCTTGGACCTACGTTAGCCCTACCATCTGCTGTCTCACTCTTAAGTTTAAAGCCGGACTTTAGGTCTCAAGAAAAGTTTAGCTTTATCTAATGAGCGGGTGCTTGAGGGGAAAGGCGGTCCCATTATTATAATGCGCCATGGCGGCACTCTACCCATTTGAGGTGGAAGCCTAGTCCTGAGCCCTCTCGGGGTGGGGGTGTTGCATGCAAAGAGTACGTAACCTTTATTCAGAGCATGTTAAACACACCCACATAGTCTCCCCTCCAACAAGCAAACCATCGTTAAGGGTTTGAGATGGGGCCCCATCATCAAATCAACGACTCGGTTCAGCCAATCATAATGTGAGTTTGACAATGGCAGAAGGTGATGTGGTTACCACTCACAAGTTTGTCATTGGAATTCCTGCATTGAACTGGTTGTGGACGGTTGTCTTTGTCTATTGGCTGCTGTTTTGCCTTGACAACCGTGGCTTGTACTATTATTACTCTCTCTGTACATAGTGTACATATTTGTACAAACCCCTATCTAATACTTGGTGAAGGAAAAGACAAAAGTCTGATATAACACACATTGCTTGGTGAAGGAAATACAAATTCAAAGAATTTTCTACTGTGTTTCTTTGCTCCAAGCTCCCTTTTACACTCAGGTTAACAGGCCATGAACCTGAGGTTGTAATAATGTGTAACTGTACTTGAATAAACTTACCAGTTAATGGTATACATACTGAAGTCATTAGTGAACATACTAATGTTACTAGTGAACATATTTAAATCTCTAATGAGCTCACTGATTGCTCTTTGTGAACATACTGAAACTAAACTGCTCTGTGTTCACTGGTCACTAAAACCTAACTAATATCAAAGCAAGATCTAATTAACCCTCCGTGGTTGCTAATCTTAGTTAACATATCCTTCATAGCATTTCAGTCCCTCCCTTCACTCTATTTACAGTTTTCTATTACTGCTTCAGAATCTCACACAGAAAATGGGACAAAGATGAGACAGAGATGTAAGCCATAGCTTCGTGTCTTCCTTTGCGGATGACACCCGGATTGCCATGGCAGTGACCTCCATCGAAGACACCGCAACACTCTAAGCGGTGCCACTCAAAACAATATGAAGTTCAATGAAGAGAAATTTCAACTACTCAGAAATGGAAAACTTGAGGAAATTAAAAGTGTATCAGGGTATACGACAAATTCTAACCATACAATAGAGCGACAAAGTAATGCGAAAGACCTGGGAGTGATAATGTCAGAGGATCTCACCTTCAAAGACCACAACAATGAATCTACCACATCTGCTAGGAAAATGATAGGAAGGATAATTGAGAACCTTCAAAACTAGGGCCGCCAAGCCCATTATGATTCTCTTCAAATTGCTTGTTCTCTCTATACTGGAATACTGCTGTACACTAACTGCCTCCTTCAAGGCAGGCGAAATTGTTGACCTGGAGAGTGTACAAAGAACTTTCACGAATCACATAAGTATGATAAGGCACCTAAATTACTGGGAATGGTTGAAAGCTCTTGATTTGTATTCCCTGGAACTCAGGTGAGAGAGATACATGATAATATACACTTGGAAAATCTTAGAGGGATTAGTACCAAACTTGCGCACGAAAGTCACTCCCTATGAAAGCAAAAGACTCGGCAGAAGATGCAACATTTCCCCAATGAAAAGCAGGGAAGCCACAAGTTCACTGAGAGACAACACAATAAGTGTCAGGGGCCCAAGACTGTTCAACTGTCTCCCAGAATACATAAGGGGGATTAAGAATAGAGCCCTGGCTGTCTTCTAGAAGGCACTGGACAGTCACCTATAGTCAGTACCTGACCAGACGGGCTGTGGTTCGTACGTCAATTTGCGTGAGGCCAGCATCAATAGCCTGGTTGATCAGATCCAGATCCACCACGAGGCCTGGTCTCAGACCAATCAGCGGGGGCGTTGACCCCCGAAACCCTCTCCAGGTAAACTCCATGTAAGGTGAATTAAAGTTATGGTTTGAACTTTTACTACGACAGTCTGGGTCCAGCCTCTCATTAGTGATAGATATTATATTCTTCACATGTTGGTTCAACAAAAAACTCCTCCAGTTATACTTTCACTTTGACCAGTAGTTTATCTAACATCTTCACCTGTAGTTTATCTAACATCTTCACCTGTACTTCATCTAACATCTTCACCTGTAGTTCATCTAACATCTTCACCTGTAGTTTATCTAACATCTTCACCTGTAGTTCATCTAACATCTTCACCTGTAGTTTATCTAACATCTTCACCTGTAGTTTATCTAACATCTTCACCTGTAGTTTATCTAACATCTTCACCTGTAGTTTATCTAACATCTTCACCTGTAGTTTATCTAACATCTTCACCTGTAGTTCATCTAGCATCTTCACCTGTAGTTCATCTAACATCTTCACCTGTAGTTCATCTAACATCTTCACCTGTAGTTCATCTAACATCTTCACCTGTAGTTTATCTAACATCTTCACCTGTAGTTTATCTAACATCTTCACCTGTAGTTTATCTAACATCTTCACCTGTAGTTCATCTAACATCTTCACCTGTAGTTCATCTAACATCTTCACCTGTAGTTCATCTAACATCTTCACCTGTAGTTCATCTAACATCTTCACCTGTAGTTTATCTAACATCTTCACCTGTAGTTCATCTAACATCTTCACCTGTAGTTCATCTAACATCTTCACCTGTAGTTTATCTAACATCTTCACCTGTAGTTTATCTAACATCTTCACCTGTAGTTTATCTAACATCTTCACCTGTAGTTTATCTAACATCTTCACCTGTAGTTTGTCTAACATCTTCACCTGTAGTTCATCTAACATCTTCACCTGTAGTTTATCTAACATCTTCACCTGTAGTTCATCTAACATCTTCACCTGTAGTTCATCTAACATCTTCACCTGTAGTTCATCTAACATCTTCACCTGTAGTTCATCTAACATCTTCACCTGTAGTTCATCTAACATCTTCACCTGTAGTTCATCTAACATCTTCATCTGTAGTTCATCTAACATCTTCACCTGTTGTTCACACCATCCTCAGATCCACCGTCGTGGTTCACACCATCCTCAGATCCACCGTCGTGGTTCACACCATCCTCAGATCCACCGTCGTGGTTCACACTATCCTTAGATCCACCGTCGTGGTTCACACTATCCTCAGATGCACCGTCGTGGTTCACACTATCCTCAGATTCACCGTCGTGGTTCACACTATCCTCAGATCCACCGTCGTGGTTCACACTATCCTCAGATTCACCGTCGTGGTTCACACTATCCTCAGATCCACCGTCGTGGTTCACACTATCCTCAGATCCACCGTCGTGGTTCACACTATCCTCAGATTCACCGTCGTGGTTCACACTATCCTCAGATCCACCGTCGTGGTTCACACTATCCTCAGATTCACCGTCGTGGTTCACACTATCCTCAGATTCACCGTCGTGGGTCACACTATCCTCAGATCCACCGTCGTGGTTCAACTATCCTCAATTCACCGTCGTGGTTCACACTATCCTCAGATCCACCGTCGTGGTTCACACTATTCTCAGATCCACCGTCGTGGTTCACACTATCCTCAGATCCACCGTCGTGGTTCACTATCCTCAGATCCACCGTCGTGGTTTACACTATACTCAGATCCACCGTCGTGGTTCACTATCCTCAGATCCACTGTCGGGGTTTTACACTATCTCAGATCCACCGTCGTGGTTCCCCCAATCCTCAGATCCACCGTCGTGGTTCAAAATATCCTCAGATTCCCCGGGGTGGTTCACCCCATCCTCAGATCCACCGTCGTGGTTCACTACCCTCAGATCCACCGTCGTGGTTCACACTACCCAGATCCACCGTCGGGGTTTTACACTTTTCTCAGATCCACCGTCGTGGTTCACTATCCTCAGATCCACCGTCTGGTTCACCTATCCTCGATTCACCGTGGTGGTTCACACCATCCTCAGATCCACCGTCGTGGTTCACTATCCTCAGATCCACTGTCGTGGTTCACACTATCCTCAGATCCACCGTCGTGGTTCACTATCCTCAGATCCACCTTTGTGGTTCACACTATCCTCAGATACACCGTCGTGGTTCACACCATTCTCAGAACCACCGTCTACCTGGAGTCTATTTGGAAGAGTTCCAGGGTCAACGCCCGCTGCCCAGTCTGTGACCAGGCCTCATGTGGATCAGGGTCTGATCAACCAGGCTGTTACTCTGGCCCACGCAATCCAACTACGAACCACAGCCCCCTGGTCAGGTACCGACTTTAGGTGCCTGTCCAGTGTCTGCTTGAAGACAGCGCGGGGTCATGGTAATCCCCTATGTATGCTGGGAGCCAGTTGAACAGTCTTGGGCCCCTGACACTTATTTTGTTGTCTCTTAACGTGCTAGTGGCACCCCTGCTTTTCATTGGGGGGATGTTGGTCGTCTGCCGAGTCTTCTGCTTTCATAGGGAGTGATTTTCGAGTGCATGTTTGGACAACCCAAACTAGGATTTTCAAGTGTATATAATATTGTATCTCTCTCGCCTGCGTTCTAGGGAGTACAGGTTTAGGAACTTCAAGCGTTCCCAGTAACTGAGGTGTTTTTTCCAGTTATGCGTGCTTTAAGGTTATCGCACATTTTCTAGGTCAGCAATTTCACCTGCCCTTTAAAGGTGCTGTTTGTCCAGCAATATTCCAGCATAGATAGAAGAAGTGACCTGAAGAGTCATCATGGCTTGGATCCCCGGTTTTTAAGGTTCTCATTATCCATCCTGTCATTTTTCTAGCAGTTGC